>JABFFC010000283.1:0-46598 GCA_013623535.1 Fusarium penzigii | reverse complement strand
CTTCCTGGTACGATCCCACTCCTCCACGTTTCCCCCACCGCCGCCAACCCACGCCCCCTGCGTCCCTTATTTCTCGAGTCAAGGAACCAACGGCTCGACGATGACGATTTTTCTGCGATACGAACCCTTTTCGTTCTTTACTCGTCGCCGTCGCTCGTTTGGCTTGCTTCAAATCACATACAATATTCTGAGAGATAAAAGCGGAGAGATGGACTTGCGCTAACATGTCCGCCTGTTATAGATCAAGCTGCTCCTGATAGGCGACTCCGGCGTCGGCAAGTCGTGCTGTCTTTTGCGATTCAGTGAAGATTCCTTTACGCCATCCTTCATCACTACTATCGGCATCGATTTCAAGATCAGGACCATTGAGCTCGATGGAAAGCGTGTCAAGTTGCAAATCTGGGACACCGCTGGCCAGGAGCGTTTCCGTACCATCACCACTGCCTACTATCGTGGAGCCATGGGCATCTTGTTGGTGTACGACGTCACCGACGAACGATCATTCAACAGTATGTTCTGTTTCTTATACAAGCAATTGTGTGCATCTGCGTTTTGGCAGTCATTCGGCATCACCCCTCAGTGTGCTGGTATTTCTTGGCTTCAAGCCGCCTACCCAGCCCACTGATCACTTACTGCGCTCTTGTCACAAGTCTTCTGCAGGAACTAATCTCCGTGACTCTTATAGACATCCGTACATGGTTTTCAAACGTAGAACAACATGCCACCGAAGGCGTTAACAAGATCCTCATTGGCAACAAGTGCGACTGGGAGGAGAAGCGCGTTGTTTCCACCGAGCAGGGTCAGGCTCTTGCTGATGAGCTAGGCATCCCTTTCCTCGAAGTCTCCGCCAAGAGCAACATCAACATCGATAAGGCTTTCTACAGCTTAGCCGCCGACATCAAGAAGCGACTTATCGATAACTCTAAGAATGATCAACCTTCAGCTAGCGGCGTCAATGTTGCCGACAAGAGCGAGAGCGGTGGTGGCAAGTGCTGCTAAATGTGTATACCCGGAGAGCTTTTATCTGACATTCCCCTCTACGCCCAATTATCTTTTTATTACAACTTTGTTAGACCCTGCTCTTAAGGAGCATGTGTCAATATGTTCAAGATCTCGAGAAGACGGTCCGTTGAAGTGGAGGACGGAGAAGGGGACACATGCGACAGGATGGGTAGTGGGGGAGCAGCGAGACTGGCAGAGACGACAGTGGTATCTCGTCCAGACTCGAATGGAAGATGTGTGCAGGGCGGTTTAGGTCATATCTATTTTACCCTTGGCCGGCCTTTTTACCCAGTTTAGAGAGCAAATCTGGTCTGGAGTTTCGGTTTTTGATCTGGTTCAATACACTGCTTTCGTTGTCCAACTTTTTCAAGTCTTTCAGCACCCGCAGCATCTTGGTCTCGGCATGGGAATCGGGGGCGAAATCGTGATGTAGGTGGTGACGGCGCAGGATGCGCATGTGATGATGGAGGAATTGACTCGGTCGACGTTTTTGAGCATGAGTGGTTTTTTGCAATCAAGATTTAATCTATCTTTGTGATATTGTACAGGGTGTCACCCGCCGTATACGTGTATCTATCGCTAAAATTCTATGAATGATGTTGTGATCAGGGCACGCCTTTGGAAACCGTCCACCTCGCCCTCGATTATGCGCTGATTCCAACTCCGGATGAAACGCCATGCAACTTCGGGGCTTTTGCAAGGGATAACGAAACGTGATAACATTGTGTTGCGGAAACCGAGATCGTCTGGCAGAGCCCGGCGGGTGGATTCCGCTGAGCGAAAGTCTACTTTTTCTTCGAACGTTCTCATGAGATGGTATGGAGGGCTGGTGGGCCAAGGGTTCCCGCGCTCGATGCCGTCTTGATGAATGAATTCTTGGATGTGTTCGGCGAGAAAGGATGGATGGTGTTGTTCGAATAATACAGCGGCTGGGCGTCCAGTAAAGCCGGACTGTTGAATGATTGCGTCCATGACATGCTGCCAGGGCCATCTTCCCTTGATACGAGAGCGGTTCGTATAAGGGCTGGCTAAGTATGAGCCTGGGAGGAGAGTGAAGCTATCGAGTTCCTCAGCAAGGTCGCCCTGGCCCCGTAGCTGGGGAGGAACATCGCTGATCCAGAGGCTGGTAGTAGAGTGTAGCTTTATCTGGGCGAGACGGAGGAGTCGAGCGACTTTGGCTTCGTAGAGTTCGGCGGCCGAACTGGAAGAGAAGGAGATGCGGTACGTCCCGAGGGGTTCGAGGGTCCAAGGGTCGCGTTCTTGATGTACTATAGAGCTAGGTGAGCAATTGACATGTGTAAGTGAGGGCGGAGGAAGAATTACCTTCATTTATGGAATCTTTCCAATCTGAGAGATGCTGACCGGAAAGACGTCGGAAGTCGGAGGAGCGCAATGTCGTAGGAAGACCCTTGATGGTGAGCATGAACTTTGTATCACCTTCAACAGTCTCGCGGACTTGTCTCTTCGCATATCTCGTCGTGGCCCTCTGACGACTGATCTCTTCATGAGGCTGAAGTTTCCGACCGGACAACTTGTGAGATCCAGCTGGTTTCGGACTCCTCCATTGCGCCAGCTCATCAACCTCGTCGTCCCGTGTCGGCGCCGGCGCATTCTTCCGTCCAGGGATTTTCCATCGTGGACCTGTACTAGGAGTGATCGAGGAGAGATATCTATTGTAGGCGAGGAGCGCCCTTGGGTGTGGGAGCCATTTTGAGCGGATCATCCAGACGGCGGGGTGGAGGGGGACATTAGATCGGATTTGATTTTTTTCACGCTCTGAAGCTGATGTAAAACCTAGGTGTCGACTCTTGATGCCTTTCGTGTCATGAAAGATTCAAGATTTGGAAGTGGATCGTTGCGCGATCAGGAGCTGGGGTGTGGTTTGTCTAAGGCGGTTTTAGGTTAGTGGGGTGTGGACGTCGTTTCATGGTGCTGAAGAAGTTGGTCTAAGGTTTTGGGGATAGGTACTGGCAAATGGAGAGAATGAGAAGATAGGACAGAAGTCGTTAAATGTCATGTATTCGCACTATTTTTTAAGAAAATTTAATGTGTTCTATAACCCTTGCTCTCCTGGACTTTGAATGCATTCATTATATTATGATAGTAACAGGTGATGCAGTAGTAGAAACTACTATGTATAAGTTAGTTGCTTGTCTATCAAGAGATATGTCAGGGACGAACTCAAGACATGAGACTGCGCAGACTATGATGCATTAAAGGGGTGCTATAAGTGTCTTGAAAGTCTCTCAAACTTGATGAATTACTTGGGCATCTAGCTGCCTTTGAATTTCCAGGGTGATTTTATCTACGATGATCGTGTTCAAACCGCAGATCGACCTGAGCAAGACTATCAGAGGTCACTTACAAAGCTGCATCCACACTAAATCAGAATTTCCAATTTTTTCCATGTATATTCACAATTTTCACCCCTACCCCATTGCCTTCTTCTTGACAGTGGCCGTACCTGCTATTTCTTCGACACACAAAGAGGTCAAGACAGAGGGACCTTCTTTCACTCCTTCTTTCCCTCATAGTTCACCTCACATCGTCTTGTCCATTTCTTGAGTCTCCCTTTGTTTGACTTAGTCACACATCATGCTCGCAAAGAGCGTCGACGCCAAAGTCCGGCCTTTGGTCAACACAAGTCTTGAAAAGTCGAGCCTTTTGGGCGCCGCTCGCATATATGTGAGCAAGGACACTCTGATATCTTTGACTGGAGGACTCGAAAATGGAAAGCACTGCCTCGTTACAAAACTCGAGAGCAATGCGAGAGACGCAAAGGAAGATGAATCTCAACAGGACATACAACGAGAGGCTTCACTATGGATCCTGCCAGAGAAGAATTTGAGCCCTAACGTTGTCATGATGACAAGAGCCTTTCAAGAGGCAAGCGGGTTCAAACTTGGTGACCAGGTTCGCATCGAGCTCACAGGAACGACTCCTGATGCCGATGAGATTCAGGTCCAGGATCTGGCACCAGAAAAGTCCGACTTTGAGAAGGACGTGAGATACGCATTATCATGGGAGGCTGCTATCGCTTATTTCTTAGGTTTGTTGCTTTGTATTCCTCTTCTGTACTCCAACATACTAACCTCTGAGCAGATCGGGCCGAACTGGTCTTCCCTGGCATGGTGGTAGAGGCTGTCATGGGAAGCAAACTTCGACGAAGCTTTCAGATCCTAACTGTCAACTCACGCCCTAACACTCTAGCTCGCTTCCAGAGGGCTTCAACAGAGATCCGCATCATTGATGAAAACGCCCAAGCTGCTTCGAATGCTGAGGCTGGCGGCGAGCTGGTCGTTACTGGTGTTCCTGGCATGTCAGGGCCTATCAAAGCACTTAACAGCTTCCTGCGCCCCTTCAACCGTCCTCTTTATATCAAGGCCGAGTCTGAATCTTGTGGTTTTCTCATCTATGGCGGTTCCGGCACAGGGAAGTCCTTCATTCTGAAACGAATTGCCGAAACGAATTGGGGTAGGGTGCATTGGATCAAGCCTTCGGATAAGATTGCCGCCATCAGGGAAACCCTCAAACTTGCCCAATCCCAGCAGCCAAGTATTATTCTCATTGACCAGCTTGACAGATTGGTGAACAAGGATCGCTCCAACCGTGATAGCGTTGTCGACGCTATTGGCGAGGAACTCGACAATCTATACACTGCTGCAATGAACAGCGACGAGCTTCCCAAGGTTGTCATCATCGCAACTTGCACTGATTACAATGACGTGCCCACGGAACTTACCTCTCTTTCTCGCTTCTCTGAAAATGTCGCCCTGACTATTCCAAGAACCCCAGAGCGTCAGGAAATCCTCGAGTTTCTGGCATCCCCGATCAAACCAGATGAAAAACAGAATCTTATTACCAACCTGGCCCAGAGAACACATGCATACAACCCCAATGATCTAGCCAAGCTGATACGGAACGCAAAGCGAATCTGCGGTCAGCGTCTCGAGGCAGCCGGCGTAGATCCAGCATCAGGTGAAGAGCACTACCTCTCGAAGGCAGACCTAGACCAAGCCCTACGCGTGACTCGCCCCAGTGCCATGCACAATGTCAACCTCAACCCTCCCACAATCCATTGGGAGGATATTGGTGGCCAGGAAAGTCTAAAGAAGGCACTCTTGAAGATGATTAAGCACACAAAAGTGAGTCTCCGTTTATAAAACATCAATGGAATAATTGATCTAACCCATACTTGATAGTCTCCTGAGCGCTCCCTTCGCCCTCCACCAAAAGGTCTTCTTCTGTACGGCCCTCCTGGTTGCTCCAAGACTCTTTCCGCCCAAGCAGCTGCTACTGAGTCTGGTTTCAACTTCTTTGCCGTCAAAGGCGCAGAACTGCTCAACATGTACGTTGGTGAATCTGAGCGCGCTCTTCGAAGTCTCTTTGAACAAGCTCGCAACGCTTCCCCCTCCATCATCTTTTTTGATGAAATCGACTCCATCGGCGGCCAGCGTACTGGTGGCGGATCTGCCAGTCGCAGCACCGGTGCGGTCAATATGCTTACTACTCTTTTGACTGAAATGGACGGTTTCGAACTCCTCAGCGGTGTCATTGTTCTTGCTGCCACCAACAGGCCTGAAGCCATGGATCCGGCCCTCATGCGACCCGGCCGTTTCGACCAGATTCTCTACGTCGGACCTCCCGATGATGCAGCTCGTGAAGCAGTCTTTAGAGTACACCTGCGAGGCCTCCCCCTGGCCCCCGATGTCGACATTTCCGAACTGGGACGTCTCGCCGAGGGTCACTCTGGTGTTGAGATCAAGGCTGTGTGCGACGAGGCCTGCTTCATGGTTCAAGATCGCTATGACGATGATGAGGAGAACAACAAATTGGAGATTAGCATGGCAGATCTGAAAACGGTCCTGGAACGAACGCCACGAAGAATTACGGAACAGATGATTGCTGGTTATGAGAAGTGGGCGAAGCAGTTCAAGAAGATATAGAACACGAACCCCTTTTTTGTTGGACGATTATCATGACTAGACGATACCAAATGATTTTTCTTGATTTAGGTTTAAATTAACCCCAGCAGTTAGGGGTTTCAAAAAAAAGGTTATAGACGAATACAAATAGACACGAGTATGCTCTTCATCCCACGCGAATGGTGGTTTCTCTTCTTCATTCTCCTAGATAATCAGGCACAGGCCATGGCACCACCGAGACCGTGCCCTATTGACCGCTGGTCCTCCCTCATTGCCTAAATGAGGGTGGGAAAAAATAGTAATGATATAGGTATGATACAAAAACCACAAGACATGCGGTGTGTTTACGGCTCCCCTTACACCCGTACGTTGTCCTTGCAGCTATTTTCTTCTTTTTTGTTTGCCGATCTCATCCATAGCAAGAAAGCATGCTTCGTTACCCCCCCTAGAGACACACAACGCTGCACCGTGCTGCCGCATTCCTTAAAGACTCCCTCCGTTCGTAAACGGGAACGAGCATCAGGTCAGCCCAGTCGGTTAGCTGTTCCCACCAGACCACCAAAAAGGGGGCACAACGGGTCGAGAGACCAAAGAGCATGTTGGTTGGTCGCAATAGACGGACCTCGAAATAAATAACGCCAAAAATAAAACAAAAACCACTATCTTCCCAGTCCATAACCCAGCAATCCCTTTAGTGAGGTTGTAGGCAGGAGCTTCATAGTCAGCATACCCATTGTCGTCATAACCCAAAAGAACCCGTGTGTCCGTACGCCGTCGCCGAAAGGATGTGAGACATCATGACTCCTCATTAGACCCAGGCTCGCCGCCGGTGCGCAGCGCAGGGGAGAAGTTGATTGCGATCTTCTTCGAGTTAGCAGCACCAGACCCAGCATTGAAACTTTTGCGTCTTCGGAGGGTGCCGTGCGCAGGTGAACTAGCTACGACTGAGCCACTGCTGTTTCGTCTCTTGTTCTGCATGAGCTTTCCTAGCTGGTCCTCGTCCTCGTCCTCTTCTCTCCGGCGCTTTTCTGATAATCGTTCCGGCGGGGGTACATTGCCTAGGCCACTATCCATAGGCGAGCCAACGGCGTCCGATGCCACATCACTTTGCTGACTGGATTGCGATTCGGGGTCGACGTTGTCGTCGGTATCTTCGTCCGAAGCATAATCAACGAGCAGCTTGGATGCTGCTGAACCATTTGTTGAAGTCGTCTTCTCGGCATCCTTGTTGCGTGATTCTTCATCATCGTCAGGATCAGAGGTTTCCCAATAGGCCTCCGACTCGTGGTCAACGACACCAATCTGGTCCATGGTCCTTTGGTTTGATGCCATCCGCCTTCCACCAAGTTCATCCTCGGCTTCCAGGAAGTAATCCATATTGGACGTGTATCCTTGTGTTTGATCGAAGCGAAGAACAATGTCGCGGAAGGTGGGCATGTAGCTCAAGCTAAGTAAGCGCTCTCGATAGTTGCCCACAAGATGCTTCACCAGATCCTTTAGGTTTTCCTTCTTGATGAATTCAAAAAACTCAAGGGATGCTGAGCTCAGCAAGTTATCTCTAGGCATAGTCTCGATCAAGACTTCCAGAATGGGGCCTAGAACCTGCTTCTCAGTCAAGTGCTTGATGTAGAACTCGTCCTGGAGGCCAATCAGGGAGCGGAAGAATCGAATGGCAACTGCGTCATGTCAGTAAGAATAATCCAAATATGAAGTATATAAGTCATACCTAGTCGCAGGTACTTCTCGGGGCACTTGAGAAGCTGCGCTATGCGTTGAGTGATGTTGTTCGTCATGACAAAAAACTTGGACCGCAAGTTGTGCTGTCTAATAAAGAAACAGAGAATCTCTATCAAGTAAGTAAACATTGATGCCTGCTGAACCGGAAAGTTCATATCTGTCCGCTTCTCAAGCTCGATCAGAGGCTTAAACAGACGAGGCGCTGAGCGTTCATAGAAGCGACCGAGAAAGATGTCTTGTTGAGGATCCATCGTCTGCGGTGGTCTTCTGCCGGCCAACTCGCCATTCTTGAGATAGGCGTCAGGATTCTGAACCTGAATTCCGGGATCCAAAAGAACCTTGAGGGCTTCTGAGATTTGTGACTTGACACCCAGGTCCACCTCGACTAGAAGAAGATCGATCAGCGAATCAGTCAAGGGTGGCTGGTTCTCGTGAATCTGTCGATAGATGGTCTGCCGGATCATCTGAGGGTCGTGATCGATAATCGAGATGAGAATATCAGTTGCGCCAACCCGGACGCCAACATCCCCATGTCGCAATCCAAAGTGAATAACTTGTAGCAGTCCATGCGCAATAAAATTATTATAGAGCGTCTGTCGTGCCGGTGGTTGTATGTTCTTTGCAATAGCGCAGCATTGCTGAATGAAAAGCACCGCCTCCTTCTTCTTCTTTTGATCCTCCGCTTTGGTTGATGTAAAAATGCCGAACAGGTCGCTTAGGAACGCACCATTTCCTTGAAGATGCTGTACAATGTCGACTTGGTTGAAGAAAATTAATGAGTTAAGAACAGAAAACGTGGGATCGTCAAGAATTCGGGCGAGGACAACATCTTTGAGGTATTGTAGCCGATAGGTTTGGTGTATCTTCCTCTTCGTTTGCTCATCCTCGATGGGCACCACTTCCTTATAACGACCTTGGTTGCCGAGCCAGTGACGGTGGTTGGCTTTGTGGCTTGGGAAATCTGGATCGTACTCGAGTGCACCTACAACACCTATAACGCAATCGTCTGATACGGCGTGCTCGATGATAGAGGTGTCGTTGAGAAGAATGATGGTCTTCATGATGTTGCAGAGTCGATGCAGATCCGGCAGACTTTCAAGATCTTCTGCCATCTCCACCATGGGAATCAGACTCCCAATATAGTCTTCAGCCATGATCGCTTTGGCCAAGGCGTCTCGACCGTTGGCTGATGAGCTCATCATTCGCATGGTCGATTCTATCTCGGCAAGATTTCCGAGTTCGGCGGCGGGCAAGTGTATCGTGGGCGTGACATCGAGGGCAAGATCATCGGAGAGTCCATCTTCTAGGCATGTGGCATCAGCAAAGTAGTCGTCTTCGGCAGATGAGCAGGTCTGCATACCGGCGCCAGCAAGGTTATTATGAAATGTCTGCTGGACGCTACTGACAAATCGCCTGGGTCAAGGTTAGTTGTCGAGAGTCAACTGGGGAGTGATGTCAGGTGATGAAACAAACCAGATCATCGCGCATCCTTCAGCCTCCTGGAAGCTCAGGGCCATATCCACCCCATTGCTGGGTTCCTGCCAGACGATCAGGGTATCTGCGTCTCAAGTTAGATAAACAGCTCTTTCCAGATACTGATGACAGACAAGAGAACATGCCTTGCTGTTTTTGAAAGCCATCTTCCTTTTGAATTTTAGTCTCTAGTAGAAGTCGTTCAGGTTGATCCTCTGACTCGACAATGACTCGGGGATCCTTCCGGCCATCCTCAAGCTAGATATCAAAGTCATATTAGCATCGCCTCTGCAAGCAACAACATGCGCGAGCGCACGCGGCGGGGTACATGTTAGCGTACCGTTGTGAAGGTCGCAGAGCAGAAGCCAGTGCCTCGGTCGAACCAATCGTTATTACGTAGTTCATAGACCTTGACGCGCTTCTTATCAGTGGGCTGATGAGGCACGGGCTGTGCCATCATCAAAGAATCGGGCTCTCCCTCGGCGGCGAGGCTCGTATACGCGGCCAAATCTGGCGTGAGTTCGAGATGCTGCTGCAAGGACAGCTCTGAAGGTTCGTTGTGACTCAAAATCGTAAGCGCCGCCACGGTTTCTTGAGATGCGCACGGGAGCCGGCGCAAAAGTCGCTGATGGATACCGTAAACGATAAAGATGTGTAGCGCGACAACGCGGCGTGTCTGATGATATTAAGAGCTGAGATTGATCAACGCGCCATTCAAAATGGAGATGATGAGAAAAGAGCGCTGGCGACGGAGACGGCGACGGTGACAGCGAAATCGGAAGGTATAACAGGCGACACGCTACGGAAAGGACGACAGTCGGAGAGAAGGGAAAGAATGACGCCCACGTGGGAAAAAAAGGCGCGGTACGACGTGCAGGCGACAGCGACAGCGATGACAAGACTGTCAATGGTAATGTCGATGCCAGAAACGAAGACCCGAAAAGCCGATGTGGAGTTTTGCGGGCTGGCAATCGGGACTCGGTAGAAATGAGGACTTTTGAGGCTGTCAAGAATTGCGGATGAAGGTGGGCAATGCGCGTGACCAGGCTGCTGGATGGTGTTGGGTTTCGGCCTGGCTGGGCCCCGTTGGGGGGCACGTAGAGAGGGGTGGCTGATTCTCCAGGCAGGAAAACTCCTCGCTGGGGTGCAAAGCCACAGGGTGGAATCGGTGGGCATGTGTGGCTGTCTCTATCTCATGGCCAATCATAGGAACTATTGAGCACGCCATTATCACGTGATAGTTCCTGATGGTTTGCCACTCGGCCAGTTGATGACGCAGTATGTGGCTTGATTTTTTACCAAGGAGGTCCCCGAATTTGCTCCAAAATTGACGAGAGCCCCCATGTTTCGGGCTCGTGTTTCTGCTTGGTGCCCCAGTTTCTCCAATCTATCAAGTGAACCCCTGCGGGTCATGATGATCTTGGATATCGTGAATCTGCTCCTGAGGCCATTCACTTATATCCTATCAATTATAATGCAAGTTCCAGCATTCAATTGTAACTTCGGTTGAACAGAGACTGCTGTGTCTCTGTTGACATACTCCCCCTGCTCAAAATTTCTCGGCCGAGGCTCAGCTTGATAGCTATTGGCATACAACATGCATTGATGCGGCGTATTGTGAAAGAAGTTCGTCACATCCGGTCAACGTCGTCATAGTTGCAATAATATCTTTGATGGATGTATTACAAAAGTGCTGGAACTTGCCGGCATTGAATTGAGTTGGTTTTGTGACGTCGATATGCTTGCAATCTGCATGTAGGCGGGTCAAGATCTAGACGGGGTGTAACAGCGAGTTGACTTACATGACATGACCTCCGTATGTGCAACTACGTTTACAATCATGCTTGAAAAGAAAGCATTCCTATTCAATTGAGAGCCCTCGTAGGCCTGGATTTACTTCGTAAGCTGTAACCCAACAATGACAATGTCTTACTTTAATAAGTCCTTTTTATGCAAGGACCTTTCTTGCCATGTGGCTCTACCATGATGGGGATGATGATGGGACGAATTCTGAGGACAAGATCATGAGGGAGTTGGTAGGGCAATAGCAGACAACCAACCTCGAGTGTTTATTATGGCCTTTCTGGAACGAAATCACATGAGAGTAGGTTGTTCTAGAACGTGACCAAAAACTTCACCTCTTCGGTAGATGAACTCAGCCGTTAATGTTTACTTCTGCACTTTTGACCAGGATTATCCCGAAATACGCTTAAAAAACTGACTGCAAGAAGTTGTCAATTCCGCTACACCAAAATCTTGTCTGAATAAGTTGGTATTCAAGTTCATGTCTTCAACGGGGCCAAGACCGATGTGGCGGACTCCTCAAGCGAGTATGGGATGAAAGAATAGAAACCATGATGTGATTTTAAGTTCTTCAACGCTCATTGTTAGGTATTTCATGTGTTCATTGGCAAAGATATGTTCGGTCGAGCCGAACTGCAATAAGTTAACCTTTGTGGACATTGTCTTTACTCAGCGGCTGGGAGACAAAACCATGCAGTGAATGGATATCCCCATGCATCAAGGGCGGGCTTGGTGAGCTTTAGCGCCATCTTGACAGGATGGAGGCTTGGCGGAATTTGCCAGTCAGTAAGTTCGGATGCCTACACTCTAAATCCCAATCCTCAATTCCCCAGCCTCCCAGAGTTACCGTTTGGCAGAACAATATGGCAGAGACAGTGGATACAATCATAGGAGATGCCGAATTTTTTATTTTATTTTTCCTGCTGTGGAGATATTTCGACGGGGTTCCTATCGTCCGGTATTGCTTTGCTTTTACTGCTTGAGGGTTTTCGTCTTGAGAGGTATGCAGTCTAGACCTCCAACGGCCAGGTGCTTCTTTGTTCTTTGCATTTGTTACCCATCACTTTCCCCATCCCACGGAAACCGCTCTTGGTTCTAGAAAAAATTGTCAAAGTTCTAGCGTCAAGATTTTATCTTGTTTGCGCTACCGTGGCGTCTAGCAGATCAGGGTCGCAGGGTCAATGACTGTGGATGGGAGGGTTGTTGTCGTGACCGGGAGCTAGTCAGGCAAACCCCCCTGTTGTCTTGCGACGGGCCCTAGGGTGCTGCGGCTTACGGGCATGCAATGAAGGCTGGAAATGTGGGGGATCTGCGGCTCACCCTCATCCTCGCACTGCATTATTGGCGGCTCCGATTCATCATGGAAACAGCTGAGGAATTTGTCAGGAATTGGCGACCGTCATAGGAGACAAAATTTTACATCAAGAGTGAGGCTTGGCAGTGTTGTAGCGACTAGTTCAGGGCGCAAAGTTGAGCATCTGGAGGGGACTGACGTCTTTGTAACCGTAGGTAGGTAGCTTAAAGATCACATTTTGTTCAGTACAAAGGTCCCTGCCCTAGCAAAACTGGGGAACCCTGCCAACGAGTCATCCAGCGGGAGATCTCCAAGGCAAACCAGGCCTCTATTTCTTCGGATAGTGGTTATGCCGTCCGACCGCTTCGGGGTCCGACTCATTCAAGGGGCCTTTGGTTTCAAATCGAGACTGTTGAGCTGTTGACGAGTCCACAAAATACACGGTTGGGCCAAGACTCGGTAGCGCTATGGAGGAGACTGGTATGAACGACTGACGCCACGGTTCTACTCCCAAGACTGTCGAGACTCGAGAAAAGTAACGGCATCATTATTAGAACTGGTTGGTAAATACGAGAATATGAGAGAGTTTACCTGGTTCAAGTTGGTGGCTGTACACTTACTACAACGGCCAGAACTACATCCTAGACAATTAAAAGGTTAGAAATGTGGTTGTTTGGTCAAGACTTTGTCAGCCTTAAAAGAGACAATAAGAATATGTGGAATAATTATGACAGAATATGCATTTGAATCAAGTCGTGACAACCAACCGATCAGCCAAGCAAGGAGATCGATCTCGGCACAATGGACAGCGGGCATCGCGGTCATCCGAAGAGCGGACTCGGTGGTGATCCGAGCACACAAGACTAAGACTGACCGATGACACAGGCACTGGGCTGGACCAGCGTCTACAAATCGAGCCTTCAGGGGTTTGTGCATATGTCAGAAAAGACAGGCACATCACAGACCTAGAGAGGGCCCATGCTCTCGACACGACAATCAACCAGTGCCAACCACCACGATCACGGTGCATCTGACCCGTCCCTATCTGGCAACCTCCCTCCTGTTAGTGGTCCTATTCGGGCAAGTGTCATCCCAGAAGAGTTTTAGCCACGAGGCAGTCCATGTACTGTAAAAGACCTTGATCGGCCAGATCGAGGGCAAAAGCCACAGGAGGCAAGATCAGAAACGCCAAGGATTTTAGTCAGTTACCAGATTTTTGGGACTCCATAAACTAACCTACAGCGCGAGAGCGGGCTCACTCAACTTTTTTGGACATGCTGTAGGGAGTCTAGCGTTGATTCAAGCGTTTTATTTTGTTCTATTGTAGGCTCCAGGAAGAGGTCAAGCCGAGCACCGCTGTGAACATTACAACCGTGTGTGCAAAAAGAAGTAGAAAATGTGCTGCGTAATTGTGAATGATGATCCCATTCATCACTTAATCAAGTTGTAGTTTGATTCCTTGCTCGGTGGTGATTGAATGCTACCTTAGTACTTACCGAACGTGCGTAGGTAGTACCTATACCAGATCTGATTACTACTGATGCTGACCCATATACGTGCAGGAAAATAAGGGAAGAGAAGTTGCCCCTGGCAAGAAAGAATGGCAAGAACATTCATTGCAGCTGTTATGGCATCTGTCTTTATCCGTTCTATCCGTTTCATAATCACCAACCTTCACTGCTAACACAGTCACAACACAGCGGCATCTTCCTTATTTCCGAAAATTCCAACTTCCTGGGATCCCAAACGTGGCACTCGACTTTACCGACTTGGCTCAAACTTTGTTCTCACTCTAGCCCGAGTGATTCTTAGTGGTGAGAGCCTTCTCCATCGACGGCGTCGCGATGTTCTCGAACAGGATGGGATCGGCCAGGCCAGACGCCGTTGCGGGACCTTGGCTCTGGTCTCTAGGCTGGCCCAAGCCATCCCTCTCCATGTTGGACCTTTTGGTGGACTTGGCGTTTATCATCATGGTCCATACTATACCAGGCGGCCTGTTGTAACAAGAGTTCTTGTAAGTGCTATGGGTTTTTCTCTATATCTACCCATCGTCCCTCCCACGATCTTGGGAAGAAGGTCTTCACTACAATCATTACAACGTCAAGATCAAGACCCATTACTCAGATCCTTATCTGCTCAAGACTCAAACTACAGTCTTCACAGCCTCATATCTACACTCAACAAATACAAACAACCTATACATTCACACTTCACCACAATCACAGCCATGTCTATCTTCGGCTCCATCAAGCGCTCTCGCGATCAAAAGAATCAAAAGGCAAAGGAAGCTGATAAGCCTGCCCAGCCAAAGCCTGCCCCTTACCGTCACGTCCCCACACACGCTGCTTGTGATGCTGTCACCAGTGCACCTTCTGGCAGCCGTTACAAGGACCACTCACGGGTTCGCGCAGCAAACCGGGAGCGCTGCGCAAAGGCGGTTGCTGAGACACACGTCCCCCAAGCCAGCTTTCCCCCTACATTCAATGATTCTCCCTATGCTTCCGGCTCCTCAAGCGGCACTTCAAGCGCATACTACCAGGCCAGCTGCGATGGAGACGTCAGCCCGATGAGCCGATCACCTGCTCACTCGCCTGTTCAGTCTTATGGTTTCTCTGCTCCTCCTCCACCTCCTCAGAACTACTATGAGACCATTGAGGTCTCCTATCCCGAGCCACTATCTCACAAGGGCAAGGAAGTTGCTCGAGATCCGTACTACAGTACGACTTACTCAGGGACTCCTGCCGACCACCTAGCAGATCGTTTCCAGTCAACATTGATGATCTAAGCCAGGGTGACTCTGGTAAAAACACAGCGAGTGTCTTCAACCTTCCGCTGGCGGGAGTCTCGAAGAACCATAGCCAAGCGAAGCAAGCGTTCCCGAAGAGGGATGCCTCGGCCTTCAGCCATGAAGCAAAACCTGATATTGTCCTCTGGATAGGAACAAGGGCTTTGTGGCGCAACAGCCTTGGTTTGACATGGGCGTTGATTGCATTCCACTGAACAAACCTAGAATATTCTTTAGTTTTCCCTGTACAACTTTACTCAGCCTTTTTTTTTTTTCTTTCTTCCCCCTTTTCCTCTATCTTGTACTTTAAAGTATTAGCAGACTTTGATCTTTCTCAATGCACTTACTGCTTCGAGTAGAGCTCAATTAAATACCATTTTGCCTTTTCACATCCTTGAATAGCTCGTTCATTGTTCTCTCATTATGGTGTGTGTGTGGTTTAGACTTTTATTTCCTCGTTTCACTCGTGCCACGGCGTAATATCAACAGATGGATTCCGAGAGGTAACAGAGTAATGAATATGCAAAACGGGCTCTCGCTGAATTTAACCTCGACCCGTCTCCCTGTCCACTGGATATTGTTGCGTCAGTGTTGGTTACCTACTTACTTACCAGTAGCATGTATGGGCTGTATTGTTGTTGATGTGAGTGAGTGATTCACAAGCTCAACCCTCAAAAAAAAAAATCCCCTAAAGTCCCCCCAGTTTCAGCAACCCGCCACAGGGTCCCTGTCTTCAGTATTCTGACTTTTCGCCTTCCCCCACCTTGTCCTCTCATTGGTTCCACTTCCACCTTGTCCCTGAGTGCGTGTTCTTTCTCCTGTCGATCTACGTAATTGACGGGGGGTTGCCTCTACAGTAACAGTACAGTCTACGGTCTACAAGCGCATTTGGCATAGGCATCGTGGCCTCACCACTTTGTTTCTTCATATTGTAGGCGCGCCATCAATCCCCATGCGCCCTTCACTCTGATCCCACAACGAGCTGTTTTTCTTCTCTTTTGTCTACTTCACGCATATCTTCACCCCCCAATGCACATGTCATCAGCCCGCTAACATCGTCTCGACCCTCGTTGGTGCTGCGCTTGGTAGCTCAATCCCCGCCCACCCGCCATCATGGCCGCCTCGACACTCTCTGAGCTCCAAACTGCATTTCTACGGCCTCTTTGCCAATGGATCGAGGCAACTCCCGTCCACATCCTTCTGGTTCTCTTTGTGGCGCTCGTTGTGTTTGCGCTCTTCGCAGTACGTTTTTCATGTTTCCTGTCCCAGGTGCATATCAGGCTAACATCCAGCCAAGCTCTTCGGGCTCCTCCATCTTGTCGCGCCGAAACCTCGCCCTGTCGTCTCGTCTGAGAAAACCTACATCACAAGCCATCCGGAGACCGGTCGAACTGGTCCTCAGCAACTACCGTGTTGGTACGATCGCTGGCTCGCTGAGCGTAATCTGAGCGAGCAGCGCCTACAACCGCGCGAAGCCTTTCCTACTCCTGATGCTGGCAATATTGAACCCGCTGAAGTCCGACTGAGCGTTGTCTTTCCAGCGTACAACGAACAAGACCGTGTTCTCCCCACGCTCGAAGAAGCTGTTGCCTATCTAGATCAACACTTTGGTCGTTCCAGTCACTCCAAGGTCGACACGGCGAGTCCTACGGCTAAGAAACATGTTCGCAACGCGCCTAAAGATGACCTCGGTGGCTATGAAATTCTGATTGTCGATGACGGTAGTCGCGATAAGACAGTCGACGTTGTTCTCCAGTTCGCGAAGGATAACAACTTGCATGATATCCTCCGGGTTATATCATTGGACAAGAATCGAGGCAAAGGCGGTGCTACTACTCATGGCTTTCGTCATGTGAGGGGCGAGTATATACTGTTTGCGGATGCCGACGGTGCCTCACGCTTCAGTGATGTTGGGAAACTCATTGAAGGGTGTGAAGAGGTGGTGGATGGCTCACATCGAGGTATCGCTATCGGCAGTCGCGCCCATCTTGTTGGAAGTGAGGCCGTGGTTAAGGTAAGTCACACATTTGCAACATGACTACAACTCATCATAGCTCTGACTCCTGGTACAGCGCTCGGCTCTTCGCAACTTTCTGATGCGGTCTTTTCACCTCGTCCTCATGATCCTCACCCCTCCGGCAACCTCACGCATCCGCGACACCCAATGCGGCTTCAAGCTCTTCTCCCGTGCATCTCTCCCCCACATCATCCCCTACATGCACACAGAAGGCTGGATCTTCGACATTGAGATGCTCATGCTCGCTGAGTCTGCCCCCGCGACTCCTGTCCTTGGTAGCGACGGAAGTGTTATTGGCACTAGCCCCGGTATCAAAGTCGCAGAGGTTCCCATCGAATGGCACGAGGTTGGGGGAAGTAAGCTGAATGTCATACAGGATAGCATAAAGATGGCGCTGGGCCTGGCGGTGCTGAGGGCGAGTTGGATGATGGGGGTCTATAGGAGACGACTGACTTGAAGGACTTACAATACTGTAAGAGTAGATTCAGACTCAGCTCAGGGTCTGGGCATCAATCTCATCTAGTACAAAAAATAGAAAATTAGAAATCGGTTGCATGTATTTCCCTACGCGGATTGATTCATATCAACAGATTGGAAACCTTGTATTCGCTATGCGAGCAAAATCTTTCTTCTTCCTCCCTCCAAACGAACTACTCGGGGCAAACAAGTCACGTCTATGAGATAATGTCATAAGCAAGCCATTATTATTATCATTCACTAAAAACCATATCTATCGGATATATGCCTTGACTCAGATCAACACATAATGAAGCTGAATACATGCAAGAAAAAAGTATATACACTTCACTCAACGGCGAGAATGCCGCTCTGTGAAACCACCACCACTCTGGATTAAACAAGTCGTTCAAACGTTTTGTGAATGCCGAAGCATAATCTAGACCCTCTTCATGCAAAGCATCGATCCAGTGTAAACCCATCTGTGTCGTTCAATGACGGATGATAAAAAAAGAAGAAAACCATGTCAAAAGCTCCTTAAACGCCACAGCTCGCACCCAAAAAACATGATGTGTTTTTCTGAAACCACTCCACACTCTCTTGCCCTTCTATGCAATTTCATAAGCTCTCTGAGCCAGTATCTATGAGATGCGATTTATTGGAAAGTTTCGCGGATCATGATGGGTAGAAAAACGACACACGCCTTCCACAAGATCAGGATGGCGTCGATAAGGGCAAGAGGAGCCTTGAGGATGCCAAAGATACCGCAGCCAATAACGGCGCAGGCATTGAGCCAGATAGCCAGGAAGGCAACGGAGAAGAAGTGGTAGAAGAGGATGATAGGTCTCTCGAGGAGACCACCGAGGAGAGCGACGGGACCGTCAGTGTTACCACGTTTGAAGTAGGCGAAGCAACCCTTCTGCAGAGCGCGGAGCTGGCGGTCGTTGGCAGCAAAGAGGGAGTAAAGGGCCTGAGCGAGGACGTTGATGATACCGGTCAGAGGCTTGCGCTGCCAGTAGAGATGGTCGAGGGCCTTGTTGATAGCCTTGTTGTCGTCCAACTGAGGGACATTTTCAGGGCGGAGGAGTTCAGAAAGGATGTAGACATCGTTGAAAGCGACAGTCATACCACCACCAGTGAGAGGGTGTCGCATGTTCATTGCATCACCGAGCAGGATCATGCCGTTGGCGCGCTGCTTGGAAGGAGGCAGCCAGCTGTTGGGCATGCTCTTGGGGATCTTACCGTCAGACAAAGCCTTCTCGAAAGAGGGACGGATGGAGGCTGGCAGGGCGGGAAGGACAAAGTTCTCAATGTATCCACGGACACCACCATTGGCAGGTGAGGCCTCAGGGAGGTCGATAGGCACATCGATCAAAGCACGGGTCTCGTGAGTACCAATCTGGTAGAGAAGGACGGGGAAAGCGTTTCCGATAATAACATGGCCATGACCAGGGTTGGGAAGCTCGCAGTCGATGAGTTTGAGAGCGTAGAATTTGGAGCAGACCTTGGGCTTGGCTGGCAAGACTTCCTTGCGGAACTTGGAGTCGTATCCATCAGCGATGATGGTCAGCTGGCCAAAGTAGTAGTCGGGTTCCTTCTTGCCCGTGTCCTTGTTGAGAGTCCGTGATTCCACCCCAAGGATCTGATCGGTATGCTCGCCTCGAAGAGTCTTGACAACCTCCGTCTCAACGACTGTGATATTCTCGTGCGCCAGACATGAGTTGCGCAACTGAGTAATGAATCGACCGTGGTGAAAGCCACAACCAACCGGCTTCTTGCCGCCCTTTCCATTGCCACCCCAGGCATAGGGAATGTTTCCGTCGTCATCGGTTTGGGGATAGGGGATGGGGACCTGCTCGCCATGGTAGAGAACGTTGTAGCCATAGCAAGGTGCGGCATCAATATTCTCTATACAATGTCCAAGGCCGAGTTTCTGAAGTGTGCGAACACCGCCGGGCTGGAGGAGTTCACCAACAATACGATCGGGCTCCTTGAGCCATCGTTCCAGGAGAAGAACGGAGCGGCCCTGGTTGGCAAGAGCGAATGCGACGGCACATCCAAAGACACCGGCGCCGACAACTACGACATCGGCTTCGTGATGTTCCTCACGACGGCGAGTCTGCGACGTGGTCGTTGTAATATCGGTGGCCATTTTTGGGCGGTTAACGTTGAATTTGGCAGAAGAATTGGGCGGAATCTGCTTCGATGGGCGGCGGGGGGGATATTAGTCGTAGATCGGAGGCGAGGAAAAAAAGATTAAGTCGATATCCCCTGAAGATGAAGGTACATACAGGGGGGGTATCGATCGGGAGTGACAAATTGGGGGAGAGGAGAGAATTCGGTCTATTAAAGATAGGGAAGGGGGGGAAAGAAGACCTAGAGGAAGAGATGAATTCGAAGGAAGAAGAATATGGGAAAGGGGAGCAGTTTATGAGATTGGCAAGTTGATCCTGCACAAGGTAGTTTATTCAATGTCGGTGTCGGGGGACGCCGTTCCGGGTGTTTGACTTTGATGACGCTCTGACGATACAGGGAGATCGAGGGCGAAGGGGGGGTGTTTTAACCACTGATCAGGCACTGACCACGAGGGTAGAGGGGGGTTCTCCAAGACTGGAAATTTGTCACGGGAAGGTAAGGTAAAATTGAGACGAACGATTTGAAGAGAGAGAGTTGTAATTAGGTGGAACGTAATTAACGAAACATGAGAGAAAGGATACTGTGACTTCTGTTTTGTCGTCTATTTCTTTTTCTTTTCTTGTAACATCTCTCAATTGATGGGAATCACATCGTTTATACATATTTCCCATTTTCTGTGCCCCTCCTTTGTCTCTGACATTCAATGTGGTGTCTCATGTGATAATGTTATGTCCATGCCCATCATGCCCTGTTGGCTCAAGTCCCTCGTTTCTTTTTTCCCCTTTTCTTCTCTGTGAAAGGAACAATACCACGACCATTTTACAACCATGAAAACACGCGATGAAAATAAAGGGACTACACCTGCAAAGCGGGTCATGTTCTTGGTGAAGTGTCTAAAAGGGCCGGAACAGCAGAATGTTCGAATTAGCCTATAAGCTCTTCGATGATTCGCAGTATTCAAACCCCCCATGGCATGCTTCTTGTTCTTTCTCGCCCAGGGGGCCAGGATTTTGATATTCCTTGACCACCTTGTGATCCTGGCTCAACAAGCAAACGGGACCACCCAATGCATCGACCTTGACCTTTTTTCATCTTCTCAGGGTCCGCACTATCACTATAAACTGCCCTGTAAGTAAGACCCTCCATTTGACACATGCACTGTAATCTTGGGTGCTTGATCCCCACGACGTCTTCCGCTGTAACGACCTGTCTCTCCCCCCAACGAACTTTCTATTAGAATCGCACCACTTTGTGCCCCATCAATCCCCTTGACCGCCTCGGCAGCACCCAATCATAGCATCCTCCACCTTTTCCAATTGAGGTGGTTCGATGAATGGGCTCAGAACAATCCCGCCAGTTCCCGGGCGGCATGTGAAAAAGGGTCCCTTCTTCAATTGAAGCACAAACAAGTGGATGTGTTGTTTCTTTCATCTCATTAACTAACCTAAGTTATAGCAAAGAGAGAAGAAAATATCGTATGTCGTACAGGACCATTTCTTTTCTTTTCCTTTCTCTCTGACTTCATGTCTTCCCCGAATTGATTTCGTGTCTGGCATTCCTTGATGCCTAGACTGGACTATGTATATCAACGTCCAGGGTTCTCTCGAATGTCAGCAGATGTTCAATCCATCTCGACAAGAAGCCATGATACACGCGGCGGCACATGTGTCTCGCTCCAATTATCACATGTGAAACAGTGGCACGGCACATATCCAAGCAATTAGCTTCAAGAAATTGCCAATTGACCATGTTGACTATCACTACTGGCTTGCAAACCACCTAACGTATGTACAGTGTCACTTGATCAACAACACCCCCTGCCTGGCTGCTCTCTAACACTAGCTCCAGGCACCAGTTTTTTAGCCACTTCTTGTCTTCGTCACATTCAGCATCACCCCTCCATTTGCATGTGACATTGTATCAATTTATCATTTCATTGATCGTTTCATTGTTCTTATATTTTATACAGAATATTCTTGTGTAAGTTACATGTGTAATGGTAGTCTTAGACTGTAAAGAAAAATCTAGTAGGACCTAACCAGAACGCCCTTTGTGTGCAGCTGCAGCATCTATCATTGCTGAGTATACCGGTATCACGATAATACGTTTTATGTTTGTTTTGTATTATCAGAAAAAAGCAGCCGCCAGGCTCTGCCTTTCCATGAATATTTCTCCATGCTCGCGTGCTGCATCTGGCGAGGTGGTCCTCCGGTGCCTTGTATTTCGCTGCTGTTGCTCCTTGATCTCCTCATTTCGGTTTGGCTTTGCCTTTGCCTTTGAGTGGTTAAGGGTTGGTTCATCCTCCTTCATGTTCTCATTTACCAGATGCAATGGCCCTAGCGGTTGCTTCGTCTCCCAAGAAGAGTTCTTCCTGCTCTTTAGACTGGCATCGCTTGGGGCAACCTCATGGATTTCCAAAGTCTGGGGAAGCTCAATTGGTCTGAAAGCTCCCACAACCTCCTTGACTAATGTCTCTCGCTCGCGTCGAACTGTCGCTCGCAAGGTTTTGATGTGTTGCAGCGCATCTTCGAGGCGCAGCAATGCTTCCTCATGAGCGGGCTCCTCCCCACGACTTTTGGCGGCCCTCAACGCAACTGCCTTCATGGCCAGTTTGACAGACTCCTTGCACTCCTTGCTGCCCTGCCACCACTCTGACTTGGAAGTGAAGCTCGAGATGAGCGCCTCAAGATCCTTGTAGCGGCTCTGTCCGGTATAAGCGTGAACCAAAGTGGCAAAGTTGAACTTGTTATATGCCAGCTCTCCCTGGCCGTTTTGCTGTCCTGCGAGCTCGCAAATCTTGATTGTGTTCCCCTGCTGTCCCTTCTGCATGAGAATACGAGCAGCCTTATTGTACACACTGTCGTGAATATGAACGCCCCACCTCAGGGTTGCCTTTATTAGGTCGTCCACACTATCTCCAGCTTCAAGTCGTGCCACTAACAGAGGGACCATGGCTACACTCACATCACATCCCTTCGTATGCTCCTGGCTGATGAGGTCGGCTGCGGTACGTGAGTGAGGTCCTTCGAGGCGAATGTTGGCAAGCACAGCCAATCGAAGGCAGCGAGCTGAACATGCCAGCCCTTTGTCCTTGGCTGCTTGGAATGCTTCATACACCCTCTGCCACTCGTTGTTCAGGGCCAATGTGTTCATACATCTAAACGAAGTCCGTTCAAATATCGACAATGAATCACCTCGCGTATTGGGCAGGTTTAGAACCTTACCATACGTATCCTTTGTGCATGTTTCTCCAGGTAGATACTTGTGAAGTTCCCCAAGGGCTCCATTGTTACAATATGTAGCAAGATGGGGATCATGCAGCCAGGGCATATAATTTTGTGCACCCTTGAGCATGTGGACAACGTCCGCTCGCGTGAGGTTCCAGTACTTGGAGCATTTCTCAATAACTTCGTTGAAGAAGATTTGATCCATTGACAGGCCCTCATCTTGGCAGAATTGCAGCCAGTTGACCAAGGCCTCTGTATCACGACTGCGACCATGTTTGTCCATGACCAGGAAAGCAAGCGGCTTGTTCATTGTCATTCCATGAATATGGATGAGGTCACGCACCAGGACGTCGACCTCGGCGGGTGAATGGCTTTTTGTGTAGATCCGAATAAGCCAGGAGAGGACGTTTTGATATTGAACCTCATTCTTCCCCCTTTTTGGGAGTGCTTTTAGCTGAGGCCATACCTGGTCCCAATTGCCCAACTGGGCATCTCGAACAGCAAATCGCCCTCTGAGCTTGGCGTCCTTTTCAACAGTCCTGGGTCGAAATTGTCGGAGTTTTTGCACCTCTTCGTGCGCAGTCGCATCATCGCCAGCGTCGAGAGCAATCAGGACAATTCTGCGTCTTATGGCATAGTGCGCTGAACTTGGAAGGGCCTCATCTGACAATAATCCACCTTTCTGTAACAATCCATAGACACTTTTGACTACCGCAAAATCCTTCGTCCTTCTCCAATAGTGCATCAGAAGCTGAGTAACCCATGAGGTGCGGAAGTCGTCAATGTCGACAGTGCTGTTGGCCTGAAAATCAGACATATGCTTGAGAACTTGACGTACGCCCTCCACGTCGTATTTCTGGTGTAAGATGTCCATGAGAGGCACCATAAAGAGGCAGGCGTCCTTGCAAATTGGGCGGAGGGATTCTAGCATGGCAGGCATTTGAACGTAATTACCAACGGCGACCGTGGATAGAAGCAGCGTAATGCCTCTAGACAGGATAGATTGAGTATCAAAATTTGCCGACTTTGATAGCCCATCGAGCAACTGAATAGCCCGCATTTGAAGAATGAAGGCAGTGATTGCATCCATGCCCTGGTCTTCGAGTTTAATGAGGAGGCTGTCGAGGGCCATAAGGTCCTCCACTCCTTCAGCATCATCCATTACTTGTGTCTCTGCCGGATTTGAGGTCTCAAGAATGCCTCTTGACGTTGAATCGACATCTTGTTCCAAACTCAGCAGTTGAGGAGAGATCAAGCTCGAGCCGGGCTGATCTAATGAATCGGTTGGTGATATTTTAGTAGTAGTGGTGGTGGTCGGGGTTGTATGGGCATCTTTGCCAGTGGCTGATTCATGTGCAACAGAGGGTTCACCGCGGGAGGGTGAGGTTTGTTGGTCCAGTAATGCGTTTTTCTCGTCGCCTCGGTCAGAGGATATTCGTAGGAAAAGGCTGTTGTGAGCGAATGAGGTATGGGGAGAAATCTGGGAGAGTTCTTTGCGCGCTGCATCCCATTCATCCCATTTTCGTTGAGGCGGTTGTGGTGTGGCGGATGGTTTGGATTCGGCAGGGAGTGTCGTCTCGAACGATTCCAAGGATTCCAAGGATCGGGCGGTCACTCTTGATAATTCATTGATCGATTGTCGTCTTCGGCGTCGAATAGGATTATTGGGAGCAGATGATTGAGAGAATTCCTCGCCAATCTCAACGGGCCATACTTCCGGCTGGCTGAATGACTCACTCAATGCCACCGAGCTTCGACGGGCGCGAGCCGTATGGAGTTTCTTAGCATTGTTAATGGCGGCTCGGGCAATGTTTAAGCGTCGACGTCGTTCTTCGGCGAGGATGATAACCGAGCAGGATGTGGTGAGAAGGACTCCTCGAAGAGCATGAACAACGGCCCGAGGCGGAACAGGATTAGGAGACGCCATTTTAGGCTGCCATTGTACTAGAGAGGCTTCAGTGCCTTGGATTGGCCTCAGCAAACGGCAGTTTCGTTCTGAGGCTTAGGAGTTGGATTGTCGTTAAAATGTCGTTCTTCAAGTGGTGTGGTACGATGTTCGGATGACCAGGCCAATTTCCAATGACTTGAAATTCTGTGCCGTGACTGGCTGGCTCCTGTGGGCGGAAATTTATCGGCCCGCTCGCTACTCCAACACCCTGTTCCAGAGCGTTACACTCACTCCCTCTTAGATCCCATGTTACCCTACAAGACAGGCGTGCAAGGATTAGGTATGCTTGTTCTTCAACCATACGCGTAACATGGATAGAAGTTGCTCCGAATAGTGGCAGCCAGATCAAGGTTGGTCCGCCCGTTTTCAACTTATTGGGTACGTTTCAATAAAGTTGATACTACGGTTTATAATTGCTCCATGTGAACCCACGCTTTAAAGCCGTTAACTCCACCATTTGTTGCAATGCTGCATTAAAGCCGAGTATCAACTTGGTGACAAGACAACACCAACCGTTATACCGTGATGATTTTTTTGTTGGCATCATCAAAACTTACTGACAGAGCTGGAAATACACACTTATCACACGTGTTTGTGACTCATCGCTGATATCTTCACTGCAGCTCGTTGAAGATTCACGTCTTGACAGACCCTGGGGCAGCAAAATGGATAACGTCACATGGGGGGGGGATCTTCATGAGCTTTACTACGACATGTTGGGCCAAGATGTTCAAGAGTTGTTAATGCCGGAGTTTGCGGGTGCGGAGACGGTGTAATTGAGTTCATGCTAGGTTCGAAGTCTGCACGATGTATAAAAGCCCTGTCTTGTCCTTTGAGAATTACAATTTCCAAGAACAGATCTTCAGCAACGCTTAGCAAGTCAATTATTACTTGTTCCAGTCTCAAAATACCGGATACTCAACGCTTGTTGCAGAAACCATTTGCCTGCTCTTTCCCTACCTACTCAAAAGTTGTAAGTTGTTCGGTCTTGCCTTCTGCCTATCTTCACTCAAGGATCTTGTCTCAGCATCATCACCTTTCATATCCATCGGCAGCATCCTAACACTCAGGATAACAGACTACCAATTTTACCAGTCAGCACGAATCACCTTCCAAAATGGCTCTTCCCATGGCTCCCGAACCCAAGAGTCCTTTGGCTCGTTACCGTCTCTTGTCCCCTACAGCTGCTGTACGGGTCAGCCCCCTATGCCTGGGAGCAATGAACTTTGGCAATGCTTGGTGAGTCCTCTTATCCGACCTATCTAAAGGATTCTCAGTCGTTAATGTTACGACAGGAAGGACGGTCTGGGTGAATGTAATCAGTCAACCACAGAATCGATTCTCGATTTCTTCTATGAACAAGTCAGTACACGGTTGTCATTTTAACAGTAGAATTATGTGACTGACAAGCTTCAAGGGAGGAAATTTCATTGATACTGCAAACAACTATCAATTCCAAGAATCTGAAAAATGGCTGGGAGAATGGATGAAGAAGCGCGGAAACCGTGACGAAATAGGTTTGTTATACCTCTTACACCAAATATGTGACACCGCCAAGCTAACAGATCTGTCAGTTCTTGCTACAAAGTACACAACAAACTTTCGCTCAGGACCTGATGCGCCAAATGTCATGATCAACTTTACAGGTAATGGAACCAAGAGTCTTCGTACTTCCATCGAAAGTAGCTTGAGGAATTTGCAAACCGATTACATCGATCTGGTATATATCCAATTTCCCCAACTCATCGCGACTACTAACCCCTAGTAGCTCTATGTCCACTGGTGGGATTACTCTACCGACATTCCCGAGTTGATGCAGTCCTTGAACCAGCTTGTCCTGGCTGGTAAAGTCCTGTATCTCGGAATCAGTGACACCCCGGCTTGGGTTGTCAGGTAAGAGATGCGACTCGCAAACCCCCCAACTCACTGACGCCCTCATAGCAAAGCGAACGAGTATGCCAGGAACAATGGGTTGCGTCAGTTCTCTGTCTACCAAGGCCGTTGGTCCGCCAGTTCACGCGACTTTGAGCGGGATATTATCCCCATGTGCAAGGCTGAGGGCATGGGTATTGCCCCCTGGGGCGCTCTTGGTGGAGGCAAATTCAAGACTGAACAGCAACGCAAGGCTCAAGAAGGGCGTAAGGTCGAAGCCAGTGAGGCTGAGATTCAGGCAAGTGAGGTCCTGGAGAAGATTGCTAACCGCAAGGGAACGATCATCACCAGTGTTGCTCTAGCCTATGTAATGCACAAGACAACCTACGTTTTCCCTATTGTTGGTGGACGCAAGGTAGAGCACCTCAAGGGCAACATTGAGGCTCTCACTCTCAACCTGACGGAAGAGGACATCAAGGAGATCGATTCTGCTGTCAGTTTTGACCCGGGCTTTCCCCATAACTTCCTTCACCGTGAAGGGGATGTCATTGGAAGTCAGGATGTTTGGTTGATTAAAATGGGTGGTACTGTTGATGTTGTCCAGCCTCCAAAGGTAAGATAATTTGGCCCGTCATGCACCGCAGTCTATAGAAGTATTCTAACATTTTGTAGCCAATTGCGCCTTCAAAGACTGGAGATTAGACGTTTCGTCTGAGGTCGTATTGTTGGAGATGGTTGCCTATGCAGCAAAGTTGGCTTGAAAGAGATGGTTATAGGTGGAAGCGAACATGGGAACCATGAACCGTGAACCATGAGACTGTGTGGCGTATTGGATGCTCTTCTTAGGTACCCAGCGGCCGTGGTTGGACATTTAGACCAGATTCAGGTAACCAAATGGAATTCTCTCGTTTACCCTAGCATGCATGTAATCCGGCTTTCACAGACTGCGCAGTTCACTTCATGGCTTGTAAGTTGTGCGTGAAGGAAATGCCTTGATATATCTTCCTCATTCTATTTCACTCACATTAACGCCAAGTTACCTTATTCCAAGTGATAACTTCTTCAATCAATACTCTGGCTCTTTCCTGCTTGTTCAGGCTGGTACCCATCTTCTACTCTATCCAGGATGGCAGGTAATGCTCATGTGTATCCCTCCTTCCTCTTCGTGCCAACTGTAGCATGTAGTCATCCCCTCAGTAAAATCGCCATCTTACAAAATTCATCACCTTCTGCCTACTTGTTGCATTCTCAGCCTCTCAAAGGATCCCGCATCATGAGAGACCTTGACGTTTATGAGCTGAGCAGCTCTCCACTGCCTACCTCCCAGAGGGACGAGGAACCTACGATACGGCTCAGCATGTCAATTGTTGCGTGCTCAGACACTCAAAATAATGCCCGCCCAAAGGACGAACCTTCTTTACAGGACTCTGAATGTATAGAATGGTAAGAGCTTATTCGGAAGATCTACGTTGATTTCTATAAGATACATGTTGACTCATTAACAGTGTCCCTGAAACGCCTCCCCGGAAGAGAATCAGGCTGATAAGTTTACCAAATTTGCAAAAGGATATAGAGAAACATTCTCCAAATGGCAACGACCAGCTTCACAGAAGAAGATATCAAACTTCCTGGAGAAAGCGCGCGGACTCGGTTCGGTCAGTCACCATCGATGACCCGAGAAAGATTATGAAGCGAATAGACGGTTTGGATTTCTGATACCCGCTAAGCCTTCAATGTTGTAACAACCAATAGATCGCGTTGATATTGAGGACCACGACTCTTTGACAAGTGCAGCCCCTTTACAGTCTCCCAAAGACACACCGGCGATGCCGTTATCAGCAAAATTAACACCACTGCCACCTAATGCACCGAGAATCATCAAGAAGATGGGTATTTATACCATTCGAAAAGGAATTAGGATGCGGGACTACAAGATGCCAGAGCCTCAGACACCTCCATCCCCTCATACCGCCGAGTTCCAGTGTCGAGATGGGTTTGACGCTCAAGATATTTCTCTAACCCTTCCGCGGGGCATGTCCACAAAACTGCAGGGAAGGAAGCCTTCGTCAAAGTCACTTGTAACATAACGAGACAGTGAGATTTCTCACAGCTTGTGCCTGATGAAGAGACTATCAGTTCATCACCAGTGTCGTCAAAGGGTTTTGCACCAACATTCCGACATGAAGTCATCAGCACCCTGCGTCACGAGGCTAGACCATGAGATGCACCGAGATCATCGAATATCTATAGACATATTAAGTCCTGTACGGGGTATCTACATTTTCTCCCCTAAACCTAGGAACACTGCATTAAACAAACAAGATCCCATCACCTCCTAAACGCCAACTCGGATGAGATCGCCATACAAAGCAAGAATCAATTTATTTGGCTCCTTTACCCTTTGCTTCGTTGGGCCCGAGTTCACGAATGAGTACAGCGGTCTGTCCTGCACCGTTGTAGTCTTCTTGACCAGTCTCAAAGCCTGGACATACACCGACAGCCAGATACTTTCCATCGTTCGAGAAAGCGAGAGCCGCCACACTGTTGGGGAACTTGTGATACTGTTTAAGTCTTCGCTTGGCCTCCGCGTCCCACAAGGCGGCCGTACCGTCACCGCCACCCGAGGCAAACGTGCCATGTACTGGGTGGAAGGCCAGCGCATTCACAGGGTATACAATATCTCCATCTCCGTCGGGCGCGGGCTGTCTATGGCACTTGAAAGCATACTTGCGAGCCTGCGATTCTGCGGTATCCTCAAACCATTCGACAGCAACTCGGCCCTCGATACTGCTTGTGGCATATCCTGCATCATTGGGCATGCATGCGACGGCACGCGTCAAGTATCGTAGCGAAGATTCACGCTGCTGCCATGGTTGGAGGTCTGTAGATCCGGAAGTAAAGAGGTCGGCGATGGTCTGAATGTCGTAGATGTTGATGATTCGGCCTGCCATGGCAACAACCACCTTTGTTGGGCTTGCACTTAGTGCGTGAGGCTTTCCGGGGAGGGGGACTCGGATTGGGGTGCTTGATGGGTCTTTGAGGTTGTGGAGGTTGAGACTGCAATCCCAGGACGCCGAGACGAGAATGGCTAACTCATGATCAGCCTGGGTTAAATAACACTATCTTTGGGCAACTTACAGTGCGTGGGACTATATGCCACACATCTTACTGGTGCAGCATGTTTGCTCAACTCAGTCTTTTCACCTGTTTCAAGGTCGATGCTGGCAGTTGTCTTAGTCTCGGATTTTGGAATCGCGCTCCGTGGTCACTTACCGGTTCACCACCCAATCCACACCAGCCGAGAAGGCTTCATTGTCGTTAGAGCCGAAACAGACATCCAACACGGGCGCCCGATGTTCATATGTGTTGACAAGAGTCGTCTCGCCAGGCCCACCTGCAATGTCGTAGCAGTAGACCTTCTTATCCCATGAAGATACCAGCAGCTTGGTGCCTGAAGAAGGGGCAAAGGCGATCGAGGAAACCGCGTCGCCCGGGGGCGGTGATAGTTCGTACTGTGTCGCTGAGACCTGGTCAGTTTAATTACGCAAGGCGACTTATCGAAAAAATGACAACGAACCTGGAGCCATTGTTTATCGTGCGTGAGGTCAACAAGACAAGATGAAGCTTTCGTTGTTTACATGGAACGTCACGTGGTACTAGCTTCTATCAAACTTCCATGAGCTTGGACGGATTATGGAGTGCGTTCTGCCGGTGTTTACCCCGCCACCCCACCATCATCTTCTGTATCGTAAAATGTCAAAATTATGACTCTTGCAACCTCGTGAACTTGCCCTCCATCAAAATCGATTCCCGATCCGATCACGATATTTTCGAACTCTCCTGCGACCACAGCGCCGCTCCGAACGAACGAGTCGTCAAGTTTTCTTTTTTAACGAATTTCAGAGCTCAACCCGCGTGCGTGCGACGCCGCCTTGGGATTTTATAACCCCACCTTGCCTCTTCATTCCGCATCAATAACCGATTCCTCGACAATACCGCCAAAATGTCGTTATCAAACTGCCGTTTTTACGAGGAGAAGTACCCGGAGATTGACAGCTTCGTCATGGTCAACGTGAAGCAGGTCAGTGGTTCTGTTGGCAGTTTGCGTAGGACGGCTTCAATCTAATAGATTCTAGATTGCCGAGATGGGTGCCTACGTCAAGCTTCTCGAGTACGACAACATCGATGGCATGATCTTGCTATCTGAGCTTTCACGACGACGTATCCGAAGTATCCAGAAGCTCATCCGAGTTGGCCGCAATGAGGTCGTTGTGGTTCTCCGTGTGGACAAAGAGAAGGGTAGGCGCAACAACTGAGGTTCAGGTCATATTGACGGAAAAGTTGACATGATTGGCAGGATATATCGATCTTTCGAAGCGACGAGTGTCCCCCGAAGATATCGTCAAGTGCGAGGAGCGATACAACAAGAGCAAGATGGTGCACTCCATCATGCGACACGTTTCTGAGAAGACCCAAGTGCCTATCGAGAGCCTGTACGAGAGCATAGCCTGGCCTCTCAACAAGAAGTATGGCCATGCTCTCGACGCTTTCAAGCTTTCTATCACGTTAGTTATCCAACCCCCATGATGGATGGCACCCGCTGACAAGATTAGCAACCCTGAGGTCTGGAACGACATCACCTTCCCCAGCGAGCCTATTGCCGACGAACTCAAGAGCTATATCGCCAAGCGACTCACCCCTCAGCCCACCAAGGTCCGTGCCGATATCGAAGTCACTTGCTTTGGTTATGAGGGTATCGATGCTGTCAAGACTGCGCTCCGTACCGCCGAGTCCAAGAACACGGATGAGTCTCAGGTTAAGGTCAAGCTCGTGTCCCCTCCTCTCTACGTCCTCACCAACACCTGCCTCGATAAGAGCCTCGGAATCAGCCGCCTGGAGGAGGCCATCGTGGATATCCGAAAGAACATTGAGGCCGCCGGCGGTAACCTCACAGTCAAGATGGAGCCCAAGGCAGTTACCGAGAGCGATGACGCGGAGCTCCAGGCTCTCATGGAGAAGCGCGAGCGTGAGAACGCTGAGGTCAGCGGTGACGAGAGCATGAGCGACAGCGACGACAACATCCCCGAGACCATCTAGGTCATGGCTGGACAAGAACTATCTGGCGGAGGTTGAGTCGAAAGGTCGGCGAAAAAGGAATGAGACCAAGATTTATGAGGTCGGGGTCGTTGGACGACGAAAAAGGGTGTGAATAGACGTGGTATGGGAGGTTTCAAAGGAAAACACTTACCCAGGCCAGCAAAAGCATCATAAAAGTTCGACACTTGTGTAGTTATTTTCCAATAGTGGACATTGGACTGGTGTCTGAAACGGCGTTTATTACGAGCAGAGAAGACGGTTCAGATGGTCAGGTACATGATAGTATGCTTCTGGTGAAATGTGAAGATTATGGTTATATACTATGTATGTGAAACCATTAATTGAATGTGACTATTGATAAATTTTGGACTTGAAGTCTTTACGGAATCTCATTTGTTGGCGGCTTCTTTTTGGCGGTCGCAGCCAGGCTTCTAGAAGAATTGCTCCTTGTTCGCTGTGCCCCTGGCCCATGTCTCTCTCTCACACGCATTGGGTGAGGGACATGTCCGGGACTAGCCGAGAAAAGTCCAGACGCTGACTTCCCAGGTACAGTGACTGACAACATCGACACTCACTCAGTCTATCCTCGTGCTAACTTATAACTATTCATTTCACTTACGGATGCCAACACACCAGTCATTATAATTCACTCTCTGCTGCTCGGACGTATCAATGGCTTCCGCGTCAGCGTGGGCGCGAATGAGAGGCAGTGGCCAGCCGAGTTTCATCAAATCAACGGCGTTCAAGCTGTTTGGCTTCGCAACATGGATCCCCGTCGTCGCCATGTTTAATCTTCACGTTGCGGAGCTGACATTTGTGGACGGGAACTCGATGTATCCTCTCATGAATGACGAGAAGGATTCGACGTTGAGAAGGGATGTAATTCTGAATTGGAAATGGTCACCCCAGGAGAACCTGGAGAGGGGTGTTGTTGTAACATTACGGTAAGGTCCCTGCCTGCTGAGAGAGGATTGAGAGGAAATATTGACATGAAGAGTAGAAGTCCTTTACATCCGGAGACAATAGCTGTGAAACGTGTTGTGGCTCTCGAGAACGACATTGTCAAGACAAAAGCACCGCATCCCCTACCAACGGTGCGAGTACCGCAGGGTCATGTCTGGGTTGAGGGGGATGGACCACCTGGGTCAAGCCTGGATAGCAATACCTATGGACCTGTTTCGAAACAGCTGCTTACGGGGAGAGCAACGCATATTGTGTATCCATTTAGGAAGTTTGGGGCTATCAAGTGGTGGGAGCATGAGAGGCCTTTGCAGTGACAGGCGGAGATGATTATAAACTGGTTATGTAAAGTATTGTATTATATGATTAGATGTGGGTGGTTACTCTATTGGGATAATGTGTATCAAGTCTGAGAATTATATCATCATACTTGATAATATACAAATTCGAACGTCTACAATACCGATAGTACCTGAGGGGCGCATATCGCCTGCTGGTGGTGTTGACTAACACAACCCTACAGTGGCAGACGAGTGGCGGAGATAACCCGGCCGGGTTTAGGGACGTCGCGAAATGTCGTAGCAGGATCTTCTGAAAAGCTTTTTGCGCTGATAAATTTAGGGGCCCTATTAACAACTGGACCAATAACGACTGAAAATCAGTGGAGATTATCGGTATAAGGGAAAGCGCAGCTTGAAAGATTCTTCTCAACTCCGTCAGCAATACGTACTGCCCTGCTTGTCGGTTTTATTTTCTTCAGGTACCACCAAAAATTTGTTGGCTCAACTTACGTCGTTGCTCCTTTGAACCAGTCCAAGGAAATAAGAAAGGGAAAAAAAAAAAATTAGACCAACAAGAATTTTGGAGGGTACCTAGGAACTTGCAATTCGACATCATCCGCCTCGATCCGACGACATTTGTATCCCTCATATCCAACACAACACAGCTGCCCACCCTGGTCCCTAAGATAAACAGAAGAACCCCTGCAAGAATACAACCTATCATACGAACCTCGTCGTTTTTTCTTCCCTCTTTTCTTCAACCTATTCTCGACCTTCTGTTCGCCCCTCCGGACCATCCTTCCGACCAGAAGCATCGTCAACAGGCCGTAACCAGCTCCTCGTCTGCTGCGTTGCGTGCCCTTCCTTCTTCCGATCTTTACCTCTCTCTACTTCTTTCCTCCTTCTCCGACCGGGAGATATAGAATGCCACTTGGTCTTCAAGAAAAGCTGAACCTCGTCTTCGCACCCGAATCGACGAATTCTTCACACACGTCAGCGTCAACGACGGTTTCAAGCGATTTTGCGACCTCCGCTCCGGAGCATCGTCATGCCGGTTGGACGGGCCGTCGTTCGGATAGCAGCAGCACCAGAAACACCGCCGGCCAAACGATGAAGAACATTGATGTAGACGCCGAGGTCGATGTGGAGGCAGAGGGGCGGCCGCCGTATCTACATGTATGTTGGAACCTATACTCCCTTTTGTGAAAAGGGAAACAATTGAAGATGGAAGGAAGTTTGCGCTAACATGATAACAGGCCATGATTGCTGGTGGCATTGGAGGTTCAACGGGTGACATGGTTATGCACTCTCTCGATACCGTCAAGACGCGGCAACAAGGCGACCCTCACATTCCCTCAAAATACACTTCATTAGGCCAGTCCTACCATACTATCTGGAGACAAGAGGGTATTCGAAAAGGCCTCTACGGAGGATGGCTCCCCGCACTTGGCGGCTCGTTCCCCGGCACTGTTATGTTCTTCGGCACATATGAATGGAGCAAGCGATTCTTGATTGATAACGGCCTCCAGCAGCATCTCGCATATCTATCAGCAGGTAAGACTCAACTTCCTCTACCCTACCTCGAGTTGTTCTGACCATGCATCCAGGCTTCCTTGGAGATCTTGCCGCCTCTGTCATCTATGTCCCTTCTGAAGTCCTCAAGACCCGATTGCAGCTACAAGGCCGCTACAACAATCCCCATTTCTCTTCAGGATACAACTACCGCGGTACCCTCGATGCCGCCCGAACCATTGTTCGTACCGAAGGAACCGCTGCTCTCTTTCACGGCTACAAGGCCACTCTGTATCGCGATCTACCTTTCTCTGCGCTGCAGTTCATGTTCTGGGAACAGTTCACCACCTGGGCTCGCAAATATAAGAACAGCCGAGACATCGGCGCCCCGCTGGAGCTTCTCACTGGTGCCGCTGCAGGTGGTCTTGCTGGTGTCATTACATGTCCTCTCGATGTTGTCAAGACGCGTCTCCAGACACAAGTCCACACACCCACTGAAAGCAGATCACCAAAGGACCACCACTCAACACAAATTCGACATATCTCAACATCCTCACCGAATACGCATCGTCCCCGTCCTGGTGCCATCTCACTCGATACTTCCTCTGTCTTCACCGGTCTACGTCTCATATACCAGACCGAAGGCATCGCCGGATGGTTCCGTGGCGTCGGACCCAGAGGTGTATGGACCTTCATCCAGAGCGGCACAATGCTATTCTTGTACCAGCGACTCCTCCACCGGCTGCAAGAATGGATACCCATCGAACATCCCAACATGTAATTCCACTCCACTTCAAACCACCGCCCGGTACATTCTTGTCGCTGTCTTAAAAGAACACATATACTTTTGTCACGCCTCCATTAATCGAATTACTAGAATCATTGCTTCATTGATCATTTTCAGTTTATTGTTTTCTTTTTTCATCGCGCGCATACGATCTGGAAACGAAGTGTTCCAACGTTGTACCATACATGCACACACGCCTATCTAAATCTCCTAGAGAGAAAATCATGAGTCTTTTGTTGGAAGAGAGAGACGGGGGAAAAGACTGGTTTGCATCTACGTCGGGTTATTTATGTACAGATAGAGAAAGGGTGGTTGAACGCAAGGCTAGGTGGGTTTAGCCTTCATCGTTGGGCGTTGGGAGGTCTTTTCTTAGAATGGGGAGGGTTATATCTTGGGATACATTGTCTCCTGATGACGGTTATAGATATAGACGGAGAGCGGTGTCAGCAGACTGTCTCTTCAAGTTCACCAAGACTTGTCCTTGCTTAGTGACATGCTCATAACATTGAGGCAGATTCAAAATGCTAGAATCGAATATCAGACATATGCTCTCTGCCCATTGAGGCATCATGGTTAACGAACTGGGTCCTTCAGGTTCAAATTGACCATATGCTAAGAGGCAAATAGTATGTTCCAGTATTTTTCAATTCTCGCTATCGTACAAGGGTATCATTACAAACCAAAAATGACCAATTGACAATATCATCTTCTGTCTACATAACACCCAAGACCAAATATGAGCCACATAGCATGCCCCTCGAACCAAGATCCCTCGTGCTTTCACGCATCTGGGTCACCATCCTCAACAAAGGGAATCTTTTCGAAGTCGTCGAGGCGGGTGCGTAACTCATCGCGTGCAATACAGACAGCCGATGCAGCAGTCAGTGCATTCCAAACGCCCTGTCGCTCCTCCTGGAAGTTAACCTGAACATGGTAGCTGACGTAGGCGTCGTCGTCTTTAGATGAGTCGGCCGTCAAAAGGAGGACAGCGGTATGCAGGATGAAGAAGCCGTACACGACTGGTGGGGTGCGTCGGTATGATACTTGAGTTTCTGCTTCTGGTTCTTCCGAATTCATCGCTGCGGGTGATTCAGGGGCAGACGTTGTCGTAGCAAGTGGTGAGCCAGGGGGTGAGAGCGATCTCCTGGTGGGTGGCGATCGATTGAGTTGTCGCCTACTTGCTTCTTTCTTCGCCAGGAAGCTTGGTCCATAGTAATCCTCTAGATGAGCCAGACGCTGAGCTTCGTACGTGCGAAGTACATCATCTATGTTTGCCTGACAGGGGCTCTTTAAGGGAACCTGTCGGATTTGGGACCTCTTAGGCGCCGATTCAATCTTGACGATGCGGTCAGTGCTGGGCGTTGTGAGTAAGCCATCTTCATGTTCGGTCCAATTCTCTTTGTTCTTCATAGCTAAGGACGCCGCGGGTGGGACTTTGGAAAGAGACGGCGTTCCATCGTGGGGCTCAGCCTTTACTGTAGGAAATGGCATAATGCTTGGTCGAATCACGTCCCAAAACTTGGTATCCTTATCAACTCTGAGGAACTCTCGCTGTAATCTGGCGAATGACTTCATTCGATTTGTGATGTAGCTCGTGATGTCTTGCTCAGTCATGGTGGTGTCTACGACATCGACCAGGACGTTGGGTACGATGCGATAATGAGAATACCCTCCATCATGCGCAGCCCAAGCAATATAGCGGTCCAGCTCTCGCTTGATCAAGCCCGGAACCTTTTTCCGTGTGCCGCCTTGCATGTTGGCCTTAACTCTGGAGGTGAGATCAATCAATCTTGTGAGTGACATGGTTGCTGAGCAATATTAGCACATGTTCGGAGCGCTCTGTGGGAATAAAAGTTTCAGCTTGCCTAGAAATGTCTTTGAATGAGCATAGATGATGGGGGGAAACTGGTCCGAAGTCTGAAAAACTACGTCTTCAATAGGGAACCCTCGAAGATCAATCTCCCATGTTGGCGGTAGCATAGGGAGGTCTTGACGCAAGTAGAGGATCTCAAAGAGACGATCCTCGGTGGGCGCCCAGTCGTTGGCCCCGGGGTATCTGCGCTTCTTAAGACGCATCTCTTGTTCGAGGCTTTGCAGATACGAGCCGTCGTTACTTGCTGGGGAGTCTATCGCTTTCAGTTCTCGTGAATGGCTGGGAGATGGCGACGGCTTCAATGTATCATCTTGTGATATTATATATTCTTGAGAAGGTGTTTGATAGCGGGATACGTTTATGCCTAGAGAATGTCTTGGGGTTTTTGAGTTCTCCATGATAGCTCGGTGACATTAGGACAGCCTCAAAGAAATCAGACACTACCACTAGTAGTCTTAAGATTGCTGTTGTGAAGAAGAGGGAAATCTCGGTGTCGAAACACAGACTTGATCTTCACTGATGAACAAAGTGAAGGTTGAAGCCAGCGACTGGCACTTTCCAGAATTAGCCTTGTTGGGTGATGAAGAGGATAAAGAGGTCTACACTTGTGAGACGCGTTTGAAACAGAAAAGAAAGAGGGATTGTGTGTGTGTGTGTGTGTGTGTGAGTGAGGATGAGAATAACCAAGATTAGCAAATTCGTTTGCAAGATGGTTAAAGAACAGAATGTGAAAAGTTGAACGGAATACGTTGGGCCTATTCATTCATTGTTTACTTTCTGTTCCTGCAGATCAGATCAACTGTAAATACCTAGGTAAGGCAAGTCTGTCACTGTGGAGGGGTTAGATGAACCCCCACCTTTATCCACACACACCCACCGGAATTTCCCTTCGCCGCCAAGGCCAATCAGACACCAGCTGTCGAAATTCTTCACGTCCAGTCTCGAATTGTACTATCAACCCAGTTGCGAATAACGTCAATTGAAGCCGCAATCACCATGGCCGAAGTAGCAAAGCAGGTGGCACGCCAATTACCCGGCTTCAAGCTGGGTCAGAAGCAGGTCTTTCTGTGAGTACATTCCCCGTATACCACTTTGCATCTTCTCCAGCGTCCTCTAACCTCGTCTCATCTCTAGACCAAACCATGTCATTACTTTCCTCAGAAAAGAGCACCTCCCTCCCAACGAAGCCTGCTTCAAGGTCCCCCTCCGCTTCACCAAGTTCGATCTCCGAGATTACCTATGGAACCTTTATAACGTCGAATGCACCAAAGTGCGGTCCTACGTCAAGCAACAGCCCCTAACGCAGCGCGACGCCCACTCACGATCGTGGTATCGCCCTAAGCCGCTCAAGATCATGACGGTAGAGCTGGCCCAGCCCTTCCAGTGGCCCGAGGTTCCTGAGGATAAGCAGCCCTGGAGCAACCAGCTGTGGCAGATGCGTGACGAGCTTATGGAGAAGCGCAACGACGAGCACATCCAGCGACAGCGATTCGAGATTCCCCTCAAGAGCAAGGAGCCCTTATCCAAGGAGAGGAAACAGTTGTCCGAGCTGGCTCAGAAGTTGTTGTCAGGGGAGGAGAAGTGGTCAAACGACGTTGTTCTGGATCCAAAGTGGGAGAAGCTGCTGGAGAACAAGGAGAGCACGAACCAGGCACGACAGTAAATATGTCGCAGGCATGAGAAAATGGGACTGTTATAGGGAAATCCCTTTTTTTCTTCAAAAGTTTGGTCGCTGCCTAATGAAAGAGCCGGCTGGTATCTATGAAGAACATGGCGGGATGGATGAGACGCCTCTGTAGGATAAGCAGACATCAGATTTGTACATTATCACACTATTGTAACAAGCGCGGACGATGCATGTTGGGCGGGTTAAAGCAATACAAATACATAACGTCATTAAAGTCAGAGAGACATGATCTCAGTCTTTATCTATCGCTGTCCAATGCTCCGCCTGTTGAAAGTGAAGCACTTGATCACCCCAACACCACCAGCCTGCCGTCACATTACGGGCAAATATCTCGAGACCGACATACCCTTGGCCAAGGATGTCTTCAAATAAAAAGCGTAGATTGGGCTTCCGGGAATGTATATCGGGGACTGCCACAATAACTTTACTCTCAAGGGTCTTGGGCATCCGAGCACCTCTCCGTTTCGCGATTATAAGCTTCTCCCAGGGCTTTCTCCAAGCAGACTCTATATCGAAGAGAGGTTCTCCAGAGGCAGTGACCTTCAGCCACGTCCATTCCGCAGCAACCTCAAGACCCCAAGCGGCAAACAGGCCTGTCGAAGAGGTGAGAAAGTCATGTATTGTGTGCTTGTTAGTGGTCCAAACAGCCACCAGACCCTCCGGTGTAAGATGTGATGAGAGTGGAATCTGAAGTAAGAGCTGACGCATCTCATTGAGAGATGACACAGTGGAATACCTGTCCGTTTTCCGCCGCGCAGACCTATTCGGCCAAGGAGGGTCAAGAACGACAAGGTCAAATTTAGGCGCCGAAGTATGAAAGTCATGACACAGGTCTTGTATAGAACCATGGAGATACTCGGCATTCTCTGGCACCAGCGGGCTCAGAGCGGGTATCGACGGGGCCAGAACACGGGGCCGATGGTACGGGCCGGGGTACTCATCGCTAAGTATGTCCAGGGCACTGGTGACCGTGGCGGCCGTCATGAGCTCAGCGAGCTGTGCGGCGGGCGAAGTATTCGGGGGTCCGCCATGGCGCGGCTCTGGGGTCTTGTATGGAGTTGCGGGGGGTTCTGCGGAGATGATGCGATGACGGGGTACTTGCGAGGGCAGCACTTGGCTCTCTTCTAGGGATGAGGGTATGTCGATAACGACGATGTCTTTATCTGCGCTTTCGAAAAGGATGGATGGAGGGCGAGAATAATTCTTGTCTGGTTCATTCTCTGTGTTAACATCTTCTCTAGGGGAGCTGCCTGACATTGCTTCCATCCCTTTGATTTAGCAGCTTTCACTGAATAAAATACAACGATGAGTGTCGAATATCCACCTCCACCATATTTACATACCGGAATCTCGGTGACCTTTCCTGGCAGGCTCGGAATTTGGATTTTTTATTTTAATTGTCAGTCAGTCATTGGTCAAACACACCAGTCATTACATGAAGTACTTGAGTTGGTTGATGAAAAAGTTTGGGGTATTTCGCGGCGAGAATCGGCAAACCTCGGCTCGGTCATCATTTACCGAAAACTGTTTCCCTCGTGGTCTCTGTCTTGTTTTGTCAGGGTCTTTTTCTTCAACTGCTGGCTAAACGTTAGTCAGGTTACAGTAGAGGGTTCCTTGACCATTGTCCAGCGGAATACAGGACATTCGTGCTGTAGTTGTAGGGCCTTCAGTCACTATCCCCAGATTCTTACCCCACTAGAACCCGCCCTCATCTCATCTCAATCCCATCCATGTCCGTCCTCTGCGTGACCACCTGCACTTTTTCCTCATCACAAAGGCCCATCCATCAGCCGGCTTAGCCACTCATAATGCCTGCTGACCACTCCAACTCGTCGGCTTAATGACGTCCCTGTCGCCGCTCACAGCCGGGGAAATTCTACCGTTTCTCCAAAACCTGAACAAGACCGAACTCCAGGAAATTCTTCTTTTCCTCATCTCCCCGCAATACTTTCCTTGACCATATTTCTTCTTTTACGATTTCCACCTCTTTTTCGTTTCTCTACTTCTTTCTTAACGAGATATCCTCCTGCTGCGGAATGTCACACACGTAGTCTCAATCCTACTCGACAAAGTCAGCCACGTGCTGCGATCTGCGACGAATGTCCTCCGCCGAAGCCGCTCACCTGGGCCACAACCCAATGTCCGAACATGCTCGCGATGCCGATACAAGACAGCAAAGACACGCTGATCCGAGGCGAAAAGAATCCCCTGTATCTCCCACCGACGACGAAACTGTAACACCAAAGAGGAAGACGCAAACCTTTGACTATGTCTGGAGATCTGGAGTTGCCGGCGGCGTTGCCGGATGTGCCGTGAGTTGAAACCAAGTTGGCATGATCCCAGTGCGCAATCTGTACTGACAATTACCTTGCAGGCGAAAACTATCGTCGCTCCGCTAGATCGTGTCAAGATCTTGTTCCAGGCCAGCAATCCGTTGTATGCCAAATATTCCGGCTCATGGGTCGGTGTCGCAACTGCTATGAAAGACATTCGCCATCATGAAGGCTTTATGGGATTATATCGTGGCCACTCGGCGACAATTCTGCGCATTTTCCCTTATGCCGGTATCAAGTTCCTTGCTTACGAACAAATACGAGCCATCATCATTCCCCGCAAATCCCACGAAACTCCCATAAGGAGACTGCTTAGCGGAAGTCTGGCTGGTGTCACATCTGTCTTCTTTACTTATCCACTTGAGGTTATCCGAGTTCGACTGGCTTTCGAAACCAAAAGCGAAGGCCGCTCTTCTCTCTTACAAATCTGCCGCCAAATTTATAGCGAACACCCCAGACCAAAAGTCGCTGCCGATGCTGCTTCACCTCTCGTACAGACCGTTGCGCCCCGCTCAGGGTTGATCAACTTTTACCGCGGCTTCACACCTACCATACTCGGCATGCTGCCATACGCAGGAATATCATTTCTCACTCACGATACTGTCAGCGACTTTATGCGCACTCCAGCCTTTAGAAAATACACAACTCTGCCTCGGAAAAAGAATCATCCCGAGGGTAAACCGGCTCCACTGCGCTCATGGGCCGAGCTGACCTCTGGTGGCATGGCTGGCCTGATCTCGCAGACAGCTTCGTACCCTCTTGAAGTGATCAGGCGTCGAATGCAGGTCGGCGGAGCGGTGGGTGACGGTCGACGTCTCAAGATCCGCGAGACTGCCGCCATGATCTTCAAGGAGAAGGGCATTCGCGGCTTCTTTGTTGGATTGACTATCGGATATGTCAAGGTGATTCCGCTGGCGGCAGTCAGCTTCTATACATACGAGCGCATGAAGCTTCTTCTTGGAATTTAGACATATCGAAGCGCACACGATGGACATTGTGTTTTTGGAACCAGGCGTTGGAGGAGTTTCTGCTATGCGGCATGGCATTGTGGCGATATGGGTTTCTTGTTTATCAATTTTTGGGTGCAGTCTATAAGAGCAGTCTCTATGATGGGATTGGCAAAGATGGGAAAGACTATTGTACGTGGTCGGTACCGGCATATACCTGGATAGAAGAGGTGTTGAGGTGACTAGGAGTCTACACGGCCCTGTTAGGGAGGGGAAGATACTTTTTGAAACCTGAATCTGTTCTACAATTCCCATCTCATTCCCTACATCTCGGTTCCCGGTTTTCTGGATGATCTATGAGACTGCATGACGCTATTCCTATTGAGCCCCGGAAAACTCGACTGCCGTTCTCTCACGTCGAAACTCAAAGGCAGGATCACGAAAAGATACATTTTACTACTTTGAGACATGATCTAGGAAACCGGGCTTACGTGCCTGGCCGCTTGTAGATCCCCCTAACTTAGTGGTTCTTTTTTCTTTTTTTTTTTTCTTGCTTTTCTCCTGTTTCTCCTCACAAGGTTCTCGGTCCCGAAAGACTTCGGGGAACCAGTTAGGGACATTGTATCCCACGTTTTTCCCATTCAGACGAGACGTGTCTGATCGGTAGAGATTGCCGGCACGTGGGAGAGAAAGGGAGGGGCGTGCGATGACTTGCTTGAATGGAAGACGTAGCTGGCTTGGGTTGAAGTATAGGATACCTGGGGTAGACATTTTGGGTTTTTGGCTTGTGTTGGTGAAGATCTTGGAAGAAGTTGTGAGGTAGAGGTGAAGATGAAGGCTTGCAGGTGATGGTAGTGCTTACATGTGATGCGTTGATATAGGATGTTTTCATGGACATGTGAAGGATGATGAATATTCCACCATCACACACAATATGTATTCTAAATGAGCATAGTAGTGCAGGTTAGTCATTTGGGCGTGAACTGGCTGGTGTATTTATTCGACTCAACATTCATTGTTCAAGTAATGTTCACAAAGCTCCATCCCATTAAGATCGAGTTTGACCTTGACCTACCCTGTATCCTCATGACAACCTCCAATGTAGCCATGACCTGAATGACCAACCAACATGGCAGTTCTTGGTGTTCTTGAACCTGTTCAAAAAGAGTTAGTATTTGAATGGCTTGGTTGCAAATTATAAAGCAAGTTTGACATGGTATAATTGTTCGCTTCTTAAATCCTGATATAGCTATTCTTGCTGATATGAGAGCTTTGGAACATGCCACTCTCTGATTGGTCACATACCTCCAGTTTGTTCAACACCACTGGCCCCACGAAGCTCCAAAATTGTAGCCTCATCTCAGCCTTCTCTTCACTTCTGCTACAACTTGTACATAACATCACCTGTCAAAGCTTTCTCTGGCGACCCCCATCGACGCGTCTTTACTTGCGCAACCTACAAGAAATAACCGTAACCTTCCTGGATACCACAATTTAGATCGAATTCGCGCGAATAGCACCCCTATCGCTTTCAATTGCGCGTATCGCATCGCGATCATGGCCTCTGCCGCAGATCTCGACGCTCTCACCCTCCTCCGTCAATCCATCTCCTCCTCAGCACCGATAATTCCGACTGCCTCTGCGGATGCTTTGTCTCCGGAAGTACCACTCTCGCAGGCCACACATCTGCGTTTCCCATCCCAGAACGATGTCGCCATCCCCCTGAACACAGCTACCCGCTTCATCTCCAACGACACGCCTCGCGACCTGCGCAGCATCTACTTTGCATGGCTGAATCGCGAAGTCGCCATCCCGGAGTACAATGCTTCTGCAACGAAGCTGAATGAGGAGCTGGCTGCGGCCGGTGTCGAGGGCAAGGTGCAGAACTTGGGATTCATCGAACGCCTGGATCTGATCACCTGGCTCGAGGGTGTTGGAGAGGAGAGTGACTACATCAAACCCCTCGCTGGTGACGGAGATGCTGCGGTGTCCGGCGCAGCTACAGCGGCTAAAGCTGGCGCTGTATCATCGGCTGCGCAGGTACGATCAGGGCGTGGGACTATGGATCCTAGACTGACAGGAATCTTCAATGGCGAGCGCAAGATGGGCGACCGAAACACGGTGCTCAGAGGTATCAAGCCTACGGTATGCGCGAATCTTAAACTCTCATCCCATACACGGCCGATTTTCTCATGCTAATTCATTATATAGGACTTTTCACATGTGCGCAAACTTGCAGCCCCTTTCATCCAGAAGAAATCCCAGTCCGCAGTGTCGAGCATTCCCAGCAACCCATCGGTTTCTACGAGCCAAAAGACTCCTGCCAGAAGACCGGACCCCATCATCCTTCTTTCACCCTCCGCTTCATCACTATTACGTCTTTCTAATGCACGATCTTTCCTCGAGGACGGAAAGTTCATTCCTGCCGCAGCCGGTGACTCGACGGCCACTATGCTTCACGTCCAGCGAACCGTCAAGGCCATTGATCCCAACCGACCCATGCGCTTCATTCTGGTTGAGGGATCAGAACAGTTCAAGCCCGAGTATTGGAATCGCGTTGTCGCAGTCTTCACTACAGGCCAGACATGGCAGTTCAAGAATTACAAGTGGAGCGACCCCAATGAGCTTTTCAAGCACACACTTGGAATTTATGTGGGGTGGAGAGGCGATCAGCCCCCAGACACAGTTACCAGCTGGGGTCACCGTGTCCTAACTACGGGTGTCGACGCCTGGCGAGGTGAGGGTCATGATGCGTCACGGTTCCGCGACAAGGAGATTGTCGAGCACATCTGGAAAGTCATTGAAGATAACATGCGGGGCAGAGGCTGGAGGAAGGACAGAGCACCAACATCGATATAGAAGAGATGACGGTGTTCCTGGCCTGAGACTGGAGGACTTGACACCGAGAGAGTGGTATGGGTAGACGCGATGTCACCTTGTATGTGTATTAGACTCGCTGAAGAGACCGAGGATATGGTGTCCTCACAGCGAAGGCGTTGAGTGGTTATTTCTCTTCTTGTTTAAATGTACGCAAATATGCTCAAGCTGGTAGTGGGAACGATAAAATGGAGAGGATATGTGGAGATGGTATTCAACCTGATCTGATCTGGGATAATGCACGCCGCCGCTGGGATACATTACAACACGAGAAATGCACCCTGACTCGTGATTGCCGTCTTATGGGTGAACTTACTATTCAGGAGAAACATGAAACTTGTTCACATCCACTCTACGATAGTGTTGCATTCGCTTGTTAACTCATTGGGGTCATGACCCAAGGAGAAGGTTCTGAGGTATAGTTCCATTCACAAATCTAGACCTAGATCCTAAATCTGTACAACTGAAGTTTGAATACCCGCGATATGCGTGCTCACGGTTGAACTATGTTCACTAGTGGTGGGCGAAGGGAACCCAACTCATGTAACAGCACAGTATTATCACATCTACATCTTCCCCAGCCATCCCTGTCAAACAGGGTTATATGCTCCGTCTCATGACAAGTTCCAGACCTTGGCTAGAACTATCCTTCTAGTCGTGAAACTCAGTTGAGAGCCGGCAAACAAGACCAATTGCGGAGATGAGGCTTGTTGTAGATATGCAAAACGTAGATCATTGGGAGTAGGCGTGTATTCTTGACAGAACAAACCGGCTATGGTTGTGTTACAGATATATGAATGTTTCCAAGGAAGACCCTGGCAGAGATGGGGAGTTTCCTTCAACAATCTGTGCTATCGCCGACTAACCTGTAACGATATGATCCTTCGGAACCCAGGTCCCAGGAATACATCTTAAAGCAGGCAATGATCCTTTTTGCATGAACTGCTCTTTGGAGAGGTGAAGCAAAGGAATATCTCTGTTACTAACTAGAGGGTTTATCTGATCCACATGAGCCAGACAGAAGGGGATGGGGGAACATCTATTCAGGGATAGGAACCAGGAGGGTTCTAGAAAGAACACATGTTTCTGGACCCTATATAACATGGATATTATATGTACTATAAATCACGGCATTTGTAGACCCGGAAGACGGAGGATTTCTGTCAACGGCTGAGGCTGCGGCTCAGCATGGGAAAGGGAGCGGGATCTACGAACGTCCCAACATAACGTACCATTCTCACGTGGTTCTGCCGATATATCCATGGCAAGAAAATAATAGGATATTGTTTCCCTCCCCCAGCCGAAAGGGGGGCGTGTATGAACGTTTCGAAATTACTTCTTATTTGTTTTCCTTTCCTTTACATGCTCCCCAGCCTCAATGATTCAACATATCATGATCGAAGCGAAAAAAAGGGGGGGAGCGGCACCGGGCGTGGCCCACTTGGTTCCAAGTTCCGGCGGTAATTCAAAAAAGATAGCACACACACCGTCCGTCGGAAAGGAAAATAGGCAGGAAAAAGAGAGACTGGGTGTGCGGCACTGGGGGCGGGAAAGGGGGGAGGAGGGAAA
>JABFFC010000282.1:0-24990 GCA_013623535.1 Fusarium penzigii | reverse complement strand
GGGTGGGGGTGGTGAAGTTATAGGAGGGCTGTCAGAAATAAGAGCAGACTGTGACGGCCTGCTGACGGGCTAAAGTGGTGTAGTATTTTTGTCCACGAAGTGGTGTTGTTCAGGGGAATGGAGGCCGATAAATGTACAGTAATCAGCCCAGGGGCTCTAAAAACAAGGATCATTTAAAAAGGTCCAGGGATTATGGAAATGTACTGTACTGTACCTTTTTTGTAAGTCATGTCTTCAGAACATTTTTCTCCGCCCAGGATACAAATCTATCTTGTCTATTCTGATGCAAACCGTCTATTCAAGACCGTTAAGTTACCAGTTTATCCTCTTTGTCTAAATCCCCCCGTGATAAACGTTAAAGCCACTCGCTCTCAGCCCAGGCATACTCCAGGCTGGGTCACGGCTCAATCAATAAGTCACCTATATGGCTGGCCAAAACACACGGGACCATATGGCGACCGTGTTTCATACGCAGTTCTCTTCCACCTCTCTACCCAACTTTCCCCTTTAGCGAAGATCATGGCGTTTGTTGATCTCACTTTCTTCTTTCCCCTATTCTCACTTTTTTTATTCCTTCTCTTTCCTTTCATCATTGTCGGTGTGTAGATGACGATCAATTCCTTGCTCTCTTCTTCTTCTCGTTACCATGTACTACAGGTTTCCCACTCTGCGTCTCGTGTCAATGTACTATTCGCAATCTGCGACCCTATCGTCGCTATGATCAACAAATCGAAACCCCGGGAGACGTTTCCGTTCCTCACTCTCAAACTGTGGCGGAGAAACGATGAAGCCATCTGGACGGGAGGAATGGATGAAAATGTATTTTTTTTTCTGCTCTACCCGAACTTCTGCTTCATCTTGTTCCATATTATTGCCACTGTCTTTCCTTGTTCACTTTTTCCCCTTCCAGATTTATTAATATGGAAGGGATGGTTACCATGTCGATAGCATGATTCTTCGTCACTATTCATCGTATTCAGAGACAGACAACCTAAGTTGCAACCGCCTGTCCTGTACTGCAGTGAGCACGTTCGCCAGGCACCGAAACCAATGTGGCGCTTGTGTTAGACACCCGGACCGGGCATCATCATCACCACTGTCCAGGTATTCCCAGTCTCTTGGTTTGTCCCGATGCTAACTTTCAATCACTAAAACACTTGTCGCCGTCAACACCGTATTTAATGATCCATGCTACGCTCCATTTGTTTCCTTGTCCATTTCCCAGGCCCCTGCTTGCCGTGGTTATCCTATGCCCAGAAGGTTGTACTGGCGTGGTTGATATCTGTCTTGTCTTGATCTTGTATCTGACCTACAACCCAGGATATATTATTTGAGCTTTTAATATGTACAACGTACCTGCCTCAGTAGAAAGTGCCTGCCTCAATCCCATAAACTCGCAATGAATCAGAATCATTCGAACTAATGATATTATCAAGATGATTCTTTGCTTTCGAGAGACCCTCTATACCTAGTAGTTTGGAACTCGGGGTACTTATCGTTACAAACTGCCACTACGACATACCATATCCACATCCACATCCACACGACCCTGCAGCATCCACCACCGGGCGCCCGCTCTCCACCACACCGTCCTACGCGCCGTGTCTCCCTCCTGAAATTCGCGTCTCAGCCGTGTAAAGAAACTTGCCCACCAGGATCAAGACTTCCCCTCCCCTCGACCCCCCTCGACCCTCCATCTCTGGGCCAGTTCTAGGAAAGGAGAAGATAGCCTTGTCTGAGCAGTCTCTTGGGTTCCATAGTACGGTACTTGCCAGCACTAAGATTAATTGAGGTATCCAGTACCTGAGATGTACCACTACAGTACCTGCTATCCCAACTCAACTCTAAAGGCATTGTCCCTGTGCTGTGCCTCAGTTCAGCTGCAGTCTTGGTTGAATGATCTCTCTCAGGTCAGGAACCATCCACACAATACTTCACAGGTACCTCCCACAGATACGTTATTTGCTGCAGATTGTAACCATATCCAGGCAAGTACTAACGTAATTACTGGCAGGTGAGATACAGTCCAATCCAGTCCAGTATGATCGTGCCCGTCCCATTCCCACCCATCCCACAAAGGTAGTAGTTGTATTAGGCCAAGTGCAAGTGCAGGTGGTGGTGCATGCGTAGACGCAGGTGCCCCTTTACCCTTCGCGTTCCCACCTGGCACCAACATCACCACCACTACTACCTCGCACCTCCACTTTTGCAATCATCTGTCTGCCCGTGTATCCATCCATCCATCCTCCATTTGTCTTTTGGCTTCATTTTTCCTTCTTCCCTCGCAAAGGGAAAAAAGTGTTCCGTTTCGCTTCTTGCGAACCAACAGCTCATCGACACCAGTCCAAGCGACAAGAAATCTTGCGCTTTCATTTAGCTGTCGTCGTTGATTGCCTCATTTCTGTTATCGCTCGATTCTTTGATCCTCGTCCTGCTCTGCCCTCTGCCCTCTGCCCGTCGGACAATTTCCACGGACCGCACACAACTGATATCGTCCATCGCCGCCATATTCACCCTTCGATAACGACGTCAATACCGCGTATCACCTGCAAGAAGAAAAGAAAACCGCTCGGTAATTCTTTGTGCATTTGCTCATTGTTCATTCTATTGCGATATACCTAGATCCCGCATATTTCTCGACCTCAACACATCACTAGACGATCTTCGACAGTCCGACATTTCTGACCTTACTTTTCCCCCGCCCGCACAATTAAAACGACATTGATTGTGTATGTCTCTTAAGAAAGACCACTTGAACACGCTCCTGTTCATTGTCGCTGCCAATATCGGGTCTATCGCAAGACCTTAGGGCTTACGAGCCGAACGAACCCGGCATATGCTTGCTTGTTCATACAATGATGCCCGTCATGCTACAAACTCCTTCCAGAGCTTCTACTGCATCCTCATCCTCCTTTCAACCTATATCAAGACAAAACACTATGTCTTCCTACGATGGCTCTCGTTCGGCGCGCCAGTCGAAGCGCTATTCCATGTCGGCCCTGTACATGTCAATCTCGGCCAACGAGGGAGATCTTCAGATTGAAGACGAGCTGGCTAAAGGTTAGCTCGAGTCGCGCTTTTGTACCGCGTAAAGATTTATCTGACTGACCTGTTTAATAGCTCAGAAAGTACTTCGTGACCTCAAGTCCAAGATTTCGTCGCAGTCCAAGAAGAACTTCGTTCTCGAGAAGGACGTACGATATCTAGACTCTCGAATCGCTCTACTTATCCAGAATCGCATGGCTTTGGAGGAGGTGAGCGGATGTTCTTGCGTCCTGCATAACTTGCACTAACGTAGCAAATAGCAAAACGAAGTCGCAAGTCATCTCGAAGATGCGACAGAAATGCAACAGGGTGTTTTCCCAAACGACGACAAGACGCAAAAGTATGGCAATCTGCTGTTCCTGCTGCAGTCTGAGCCTAGACATATCGCCCACCTTTGCAGGCTTGTGACCATGGCCGAAATCGACTCTCTTTTGCAAACAGTCATGTTCACAATCTATGGAAACCAGTATGAGAGTCGAGAAGAACACCTCCTTCTTACCATGTTCCAGGTACGCTGTGTCATGCACCTCGAATCCAGTCACTCGCTAACTTGAAATCCAGTCCGTTTTGACCTTCCAATTTGATAACACACCAGATTACTCCTCGCTTCTGCGCGCCAATACCCCCGTTTCGCGCATGATGACCACATATACTCGGCGAGGACCCGGACAGAGTTTCCTCAAATCCGTGCTTGCTGACCGAATCAACGGTTTGATCGAACTCAAAGACCTGGACCTGGAGATCAACCCTCTCAAGGTCTATGAGCGTATGATTGAGCAGATTGAGGAGGATACTGGCCAGCTTCCCCCTTCCCTGCCCAAGGGAATCACTGGCGAGCAGGCCGCCGAGAACCCTCAGGTTCAAGCAATTATCGAGCCTCGTCTCACCATGCTTACCGAGATCGCCAATGGGTTCCTAACAACTATCATCGAAGGTCTTGAGGAAGCCCCATATGGCATTCGTTGGATCTGCAAACAGATCCGAAGTCTTACCAAGCGCAAATACCCTGATGCTAATGACCAGGTCATTTGTACATTGATTGGTGGTTTCTTTTTCCTACGATTCATCAACCCGGCTATTGTTACTCCCAAGTCTTACATGCTCATCGACGGCACACCGGCCGAACGGCCCCGACGAACTCTAACTTACATTGCCAAGATGCTTCAAAATTTGGCCAACAAGCCGTCTTATGCCAAGGAGCCTTATATGGCCAAGCTGCAACCTTTCATTCAATCAAACAAGGACAGAATCAACAAGTTCATGCTCGATCTTTGCGAGGTCCAGGACTTTTACGAAAGTCTCGAGATGGACAACTACGTTGCGCTGTCGAAGAAGGATCTGGAGCTTGACATCACCCTGAACGAAGTTTATGCCATGCACTCACTGATTGAGAAGCATCACAACGAACTGTGCAAGGATGAGAATTCACATCTGGCAATCATCATGTCAGAACTGGGCCCAGGCCCTGCCCAAGTCCCACGTAAGGAAAACAGAGTCATTAACCTGCCTTTGTTCAGCCGATGGGAGACGGCCATTGACGACCTGACGGCTGCTCTGGACATTACCCAGGAGGAGGTATTCTTTATGGAAGCCAAGTCCATCTTTGTTCAGGTGATGAGATCGATCCCCTCCAATAGTAGCGTAGCAAGACGCCCCTTACGCCTGGAGCGCATAGCCGATGCAGCTGCCACAAGCCGCAACGACGCTGTCATGGTACGAAAGGGTATTCGGGCCATGGAGCTCCTCTCTCAGCTGCAAGAACTTCACGTCATTGACAAGAATGACGGGTTTGCTCTTCTGCGTGATGAAGTTGAACAGGAGCTTCAGCATCTCGGCTCGCTCAAGGAGGGTGTTATCACAGAAACACAAAAGCTGCAAGAGGTTTACAAAACGATTCGCGATCACAACGTTTATCTCAACGGCCAGCTTGAGACATACAAAAGTTATCTCCATAATGTGCGCTCCCAGAGCGAGGGAACCAAGAGAAAGCAGCAGAAACAGCAAGTTCTGGGTCCTTACAAGTTTACTCACCAGCAACTTGAGAAAGAAGGTGTCATCCAGAAGAGCAATGTCCCCGACAATAGGCGTGCGAATATCTTCTTCAACTTTACCAGTCCCTTGCCCGGAACATTTGTCATTTCACTGCATTACAAGGGTAAGTTATACTCAGTCACTTGATCAGCACAGTCCAGATCCTAACTCAATGTACAGGCCGAAACAGGGGACTCCTTGAGCTTGATTTGAAGCTTGATGACCTGCTGGAGATGCAGAAAGACAACCAGGACGAGCTTGACCTTGAATATGTCCAGTTCAACGTGCCCAAGGTGTTGGCTCTGCTCAACAAGCGATTCGCTCGAAAGAAGGGCTGGTGAGCGACGCCAACATACGACATGTAACTTGCATACATCTATATTGACGCATATTCACCTATGTACTACGACCACATCAAACGGGAGGACCTGGCGTTATGGACACTGATACCATGGGAAGATTCTTTTCTCTTTCGGTCTTACCTCGAGGGCACGCACGGCCACCGAAGAAGCCTTTTTGCTATGCCTCATTCCTATCTGATTTCGTTTGTCACGCTCCTTTTTCCTGTTCTACTCCTTTTCTTTGTCCTCTCATTCTGAAACACGAGATTGTTTATCTCGTGCAACATGTATCCGTTGCTCTGGGGTATTTCATGATTTTTATATACACCGTATGGTCTAATTGTCGAAGGGCGGTACCCTGCTTCGGCTGGTCCGCAGTAAGAGTCGCTGACCGGTGGCGCCTTTTCTGGTTATTGCGTGTACGGGGGGCTTGGTTTGGGGAAGTTGTTGACAAGTGACGGAGGTCAATGCATCTCATAAGGACGTGACGAGCGATGGTTTGGACGATTTTCCCTCTACCCGAGGCCCAGCTAGCTTTTTTAGCCAGTCAATTATGAAGAACGGCTTATAATGATTGTTTGAATCCGTTGCATTCCGTGACTTGATTGTCGTCGACGTGTTAATGACTGGTTCACTATGAATGTGTTCTAACGTTAAATAGTATACAATCTTGGTATTCTAAGCTACTATTCCTAACATAGTGATACAAATAATCCATCCTTCGTTCGAATCTATCGGGATATCAATCTTTCCCAATCATAAGTCATAAATCAAAACGGTCATAATAACACCTAGTACATATCCTACAGCATGCGAAATTGAAGAGAGCAAAGATAACGAGAGGACAAGAGAAGAATGAAGCACAGGGAAAATAGAGAAACACACCTACCTGCTATACATAGAAATCGTACACAACGCACAGGGGAAGAAAGGACAACAAAGCATGTTGTTACTGACGACCTGAACTTTCCAGGTCAATCTCTTCGATATGATCTGTTTCAATTCGTGGCCAAGTAAGTCTCCCACCCGTCCAGATGCGTGGCCATGTACCTTCAGCTCTTTTCAGTCTTGAGCTACGCTGAGCAATGGAGCGACTGTCGGGGACGTCGCCTTCTTGTGTTTTCCGACCCAGTCGGGATAATAGGCGGGCAGGCAAGGCGACCAGAGAGCCGATCTTTCGAACAAGTATCCCAAAGGAACGCGTCTGGAGGAGTGAAATAAGGAGCATAAAGGGCACGCAGACGAGGACCATGGTCAGAGGGAAACGCCAATCGGAGGCCGAGATGTGAAATTCTGTCATGCCGAAAACAGACTATGTAGTAACTTATGTTAGAGTCATTCGATCGCAGACCGTTTGTATATGTAGAACGTACCGTGACAAAAGTAAGTGGTAGGAAGATCATACTGATCATGGTGAGAATGCGGATATGGTCACCCTGTTCTATCGCCCTGCGGCTTTCCTTGATGGAGCTTCCACTGAATAGCTGATCACGCAAGTTCTCAATCTCCTTGCGAGTACGTTCGTTTCTCTTCAGAACCTCGCCAAGTTCATGGACAACCTTTTCCAGCTCACGACGTAGAACGGCCATATGCTCACGATAGGCTGCAGCGTCGGCGCTATCAGGGGCAGTGTGTGGCCAAAGAACAGGGTCACTTCCCTCCCAGAAGTCGTCGTTGAAGTTGTCGAAATAAGCAGAGACCATTGCCTTGATGCCCGTGTTCACGACAGCAAGGGTGTTGAATGCCCAAAAGTATCGACGAATGTACGTGAAGTGTTTGTCTTCAAAGAGCAGTTTGTCACGGAGTTTAGGTTCAAATATGAACTCAGTCTGGCCACCATTAGGCTCACTGGACGAAAAATCAGGTTAGATGGGCGAAACATACCGATGGGGTGATGAGCTTGGTGATGTGCTCGTGGAGGATCTGGTTGCGCTTCCCAGCATCTCTGTACTCTGCAATAAGAAGATCGAGAAAGGCATGCGGGCCATTCACATACTTTTTCTCTTGAAACTCCTTACCACGAACTGTATGTGCGTCGTCCGGAAAGCTCTGAATGGCTAAGAGTTGCCATGGCCCAAAGGTATCAAACAGCACTCCTTCTTTCGCACGTCCGCGACGAGGTCGCATACTGATATGTTTGGTGGGCTCTCCCCCTAAGGACAGGGCCAGGACCGAACCGCATTCTGCAATATCAATGTGGTCATCTGTACGCTTGTCTGGTGGTCTTTGGTCGAAGCGCTGCCAAGAAGCAGGCTCTAGACCATCTCTAACAACTGTATAATATTTGAACACAAAGAAGAATGATCTTTGGCGGAGTCTGGCAGCTGAAGGAGTAAGTGGTTGAAGGTTAGTGGCCAACGGAGTCGGTGATGAAGATGAGACACTCAAGGGTGCTCCCGCGGATGGCAAGCCTTCAAAAGCTCTGTTCATAAAAGCATGGGTTCGACCCCTGTTGGGTTCATCGGTAACAAGATGAGTGAGGAGCTCAGTCATATCAAAGTAGGATGACATGGTGAAATGAAGAGCAGCAAGAATAAGAGGTGTCGGTTCTTGAACGATGCTAATTCGCTGTCAGTTTGCTATGCACAAATTGCTGGACTGAGAATCGAAAGTACATACGTTATGCGCCCGACTGATTGTCCGTCAGTGTTAATACTTCGGACAATCTCCCAAACAGTAGGAGCATCTACGATATCTGCTGAGGTCTCATATGGTCCACTGCCTGCATACTTGATAACTGGCTCCTCAATGTCGGCGTCGATGCTCAACTTGCGCGGTTGACAGTCCCGTCCCACATCATATACTTCGAATGTTGACGAATTGTAGCCCTCGCGCTCATAAGCTGCAAAGTCGTGGAAAGGTAGAGCAAAATCTATATCCGAACGACGTTTGATAAGTTCTTGAAATAGCGAGGCTAGCTCATCTGAGAAATTAGTGACCTGAAGATGTCGTAGAAGTTCCTCGTCGGAGAATGCAACAGCAGTGAGAGGGTTCTTGACAATGTTGAAAGAATATTCTTCGACCCGGCGAACTATGCTTGCACCGATAAGGTTAGACTCGAGAAGCGGGAGGTAGTTGATCTCATCATCTTGAGTGAATACAGGACGACTGTTTCCACTAGGAGAATGCGAGAAAGACAGCCTCTCGGATCTGCTTTCTAGAGTAGAAGCACGAAGGCGACCGGGGGGAGGATAGGCAGAGGCCGTTTCAGTGATGAATACGGGCGGTGCAAAAGAATCAATTGCCTCTCGACGATGGTTGAGTTCATCCTGAAGGGCTCGAAGAGTGCCAATATGTTGTTCGTGATAGAGTACGGTTGCCTTGATGTGATCCTCCAAAGCCTGAGCAAAGGTCTGGGTTGTGTTTGTCATTGACACAGTTCATTCATGTAATATAGTTGATTGAAGATATTGGAAGAATGCCCACGCTCATCATGGTCAGTCTACTAACAAGTAGGTATCAGCTTAGAATAAGATTTCCAAACTTGAAGGATAAAAGGCCGCGGCGAGAGCTGCCAGAGGTCTATTTCTACCTCTCTCCATCACATTTCCCCATTATGGCTGTCGTCTTTCATCACCCGTCACCGATGATCCCAGATAGGCAACCTTCGGAGGGCACCGATGCAGGGCTGAGTCCAGCTCAGCATGGCTCTCATAGCTAAATGGACAATTAAGAGCAAATGAGAAACAAATGCAGAAGCACGAGAGGGATGCAAAAAGCTTCTAGGGCGAACCCAAGAGGACGGGCGCTTCCGCCAGCTAAGTTAAGCGACCGAGAGCGGTTGCATCAAACGACGTAACTTGGCATGTGGGGGAACTGATTGCTTGGTTCGCGATAGGGCTGTATCTAAGAGTCATGAATGTGACTCAGAGGCTTTGCTGTTTTGATTGTTGATTTGCTTGATACGTACTGTATCGGGATGGGTGGTACGGACAAAAGGATTGAACCAAACTGGTAAGGGTAGGACTTGTCATTATTAAGCTTTTGAGGAGATCAATTTGAGGCTATGCTCCCACGTTTGTGAGTGGGTGTAAGTGGAAGCGCACGGTAGTTAGTTGGACGCTTGAGGACGGCTTTGGACGGTTCAAGACGGTTGACGTTGGAGGATCTTGTACTCGTGATGTTTGCTTGATGTGGTGGGTGGGTGATTGAACTTGGAAATGAGGGTTGGGAGAAGGTAAAGGTGCTTGTTCTTGCAAAGATAGGTACGTCTGCCTAAATGCAGATCGATTGCCTTGATGTTAGGCATGTAGCAAATTGAAATTCCAGGGCAAGCAGGTGCAGGTGCAGGTGCAGTGCCATCGTTTCTTTCCACCAAAGCCGGGCGCCTGAATTAAAATCTTCCCCATGGAGGGGGTTAACGACACCCCTTTACTTTTACCGTTTTACGGGATGCTGTAGCCAAACATGAGTACAAATAACTTGAATTTGCACAATGCTCTTGCGTGGAGATCATCGATCGTCAGTCGAAGATAAGAAAGATGCAGCTTGAGTCAATACTGAATGTAATATGAATGCGATTCTCCAATTACCATTATAACACCGTGCTATTGGTCATGAAATACCACTTGAGGCACGTCATGACATCGAGGTTCACATGATCGGTATGTAAAAAACCGTGTAATTTGAAATCACAATAACAGCCACTGGAAGGAAGTATATCGACATGAATGGGTTCGTAGACAAGTACTCAGCAAGCAATCAGTCAATCTGGACTGCCCGCAGTCATACGCAGTTATCCCTCAACGTCCACACATCTTCACTACAACTCAGAGCCGTTGTACTTGTCGACCTGCATGTCCAAGCACTCACTCTTGTAATGCCTCACGCACCTCAAAAATCTAACCTGGATATCAAATCAGGGAAAAAGCTTCATATTCGGGCAGATAATTACTGTGAACTCCGAACTAACATATGTACCCCAGCCTGTAACATAGCCAAGCCGCCTAATATCGTCCCTTCGTTTCCTCATAATCTATTGCGCAAACACCAACCCCACTCCCTTCCTTCCCTGATATCAGAAAGCCCTTCAAACAAAACAATATGCCTAGCAGCTCAAGACATGGCGATACAAACAAATCAACTCGCACTGCAAGGCCTAGGAAGCAACAGTAACGGGCTTGGCCGCAGGCGCCGCTGTCTTGTCGTTGCTGTCCACATCCATAGCATCATCACCAGCAGCCTGACCTTCCCCTTCTTCCTCTTCTTCCTCGAGTTCCTCATCGCTTTCTCCTTCGATGTCGACGCTACCATCCTCAGACAATTCGTCTTCATCCTGACCATTTTCGGTTTCGACACCAGCCATCTCAGAATCATCCCCAGGGCTGGTCTTGACCTTTGACTCGTTCTCCTCCGCCTCTAGAGCTTCCTCCTCCTCTGCCTCTTCAGCGCCATACTGGTCACCATCGGCAACGAGGTCGGCTTCGGGTTGCTCAGGAGGGTACTCGGCGGGAGCGGATGCTTCAGAATCCCTACGAAATGTTAGCACCGCTTCTGTTTGGCAACAGCATCTTTGCCTATGCTACTCACCACTTGATAGCAAAACGGGTCACTCGGGGCTTCTCGGCAAGAATATTTCGTCGGATACGCTCGTAAATGGGCTTGGAAGGGGGTTCGGCGTTCAACTCTTCCGAGTCGTACTCATTGTTGACATAGTAACCGACACGGATGAACTCTCGGCCATCGTAGGCACAGGTGAGGAGGATCACCGTCACGCCCAAGAGTTCCGAATCGGGAATGCGTGAAATATTAGGGGCAGATGCCTCGAAGATGAACTTGTTGACGCCGACTGGGATGGGACCGACGAGAAGAGAATCCAGCTCCTGGTCGTGCTGATCGCTGCAGGGTGTCAGTGGGGGCGGTGTAGAGTACAAGGCAAAGACGTTAGCTTACGAGGTGGCAGATCCGACATAGGTGAGCTTCCACTCAAGGTCTTTGGCAAGTTAGTCTACTGAAATTGAAAAAGTGATGTATTGGCAAAGACGAACCCTTCTCCAGAGCCTCAAGGCACTCGAACGTGATCTCAAACTCGTACTTATCAGTGCACTTAGCAGGGTTGTTCAAGACATTGACCCCTAAGAGTGATACGACCGACATTATGAGAGATGTGTGTGGGAGAGGTTGAGGTTGAGGTTGATCGACGGAGTAGGAGTCGTGTGGCTCGAAATGCTAAGCACCGAGAGAATCAGGCAACCGCTGTATGGAGAAGATGTGACGACTGGATTTCGAGTGTTCGACTTTTTATGATTTGAAGAGGGAGGAAACAAGAGCTTGTGTCTGAGTGTCGAAGGTAAAGTAGATCGGATTAGTAGTGGTATGAGGGGAGGTAAGATGAAATGAAAAGGGAATCAAGTGGGTTTGTTGATATTGGGAAGGAGATAGCGCAAGATTGGTTGCGACGGGAGATGAGCGTGAAAAGTGAAGAACAAAAGGAGCAAACATGAGGACGCGTCCGAAACGGCCACACCGCGTAGAGAGGTTGCGTTTGCCCGCGATTATGACTGGCCAATAGAAAATGCCAGGTGGATCAAATTCATGCTGGAAAGGTGGAACATCCAAGAAGTGCACGTGACTGGTGTTGGCAAGCACCACATGCTCTAGACATGGGTAAAGCTACTAAGAGAATTACTATCATGGGGGCTATAAGAATGAGCAGGACATTCACACTGCGACTCAGCACAATTATAAGAGGCTCAAGAGAACAAAAAAACAAAATGCTCTAAAAACCGCAAAAACATCTGCGGGACCCTAAAAGTCTTCAGTTATCTCGTGAGATATATAAATTGTGCCAGTTCCAAAGATCTCAGCCAGGTAGGTCCCCCAGTACTGCAATCCTTCCACCGCCCACGAAGCCGCTATTCCTATTTGGGTTCTGCCGACGCGCTTTGTTCAATGTCTGTCTGATAGAGCTTTCGTAATTTTGACAACCTCCAGACCACCATCGCCTTGTCTTTGAAAACCGACTTTATCGACTGATGCTCTGTACCATAGCAGGTTCCCGTCGCATCACTTAACATTGCCAACAGAAACTAAGGATTGGCTACCTGAGGCTCCGTTTGTCCTAGATTCCTACACGTCCAACTCGCGACAAGCTCTGCTTTGTCTTCTCATTCGTTACACCAAGGAGTGGTGAGCTAGTCAGCCGACATCCTTCAACTCTCCACGCTCGACTATCTTCATAGATTTCGCCGTTAATCTGACAACCTATCCGACGACATTGTTTGCGCATCTCATATTGGATCAAACTCTCGAGGGATCTGCCCTTTGGGCCTCCAAAACCCCAAGTCCACTCGCCGCTTCGCATCGAGCCTCCAGAAACACGTCATTAGCGAAACCAACCACGTCTCGAAGAAATGGCTTCTGAAACTGCTTCGTGGGATGAAGAGGGCGTCGGGTCAGTTCAGGATGAACAGGTTCAGCTTAGCGACGAACATGTTGACAATACGATTGCTCAAGACTCTTATGACCCTGGTGATACTGCGGAAAATGGCACGGAAGATGATTCGGGGGATTACGATCCAGAGTCTGTAACAATTGGCACTCCAGCACAGGTTCCCGAAAAGGTTGCTTCTGCGACCCCTTCTCAGCGCGCGCCTTCCAAGCCCAAGATGTCTGGTGGGTTTATCGTCGAGGCATCCGATGATGAGGAAGAAGAAGATGATGATGAGACCGATACTGCTGCACCTTCAGCAGCAGAGCCTGTTCCTACCAATGATGATGCCAACCGGACGCCAGCTCCTCAAGGAATTGTTCCTCCAGTTACTGCCACCAGTGCCCAGTTACCATCAATCCATGCACATCCAGCATTGTCCGGCGTTGACCCTGTAGCTCTGCTTGAGGCGCGCGTTAAGGAGGATCCTAGAGGTGATATGGATGCCTGGCTCAATCTGATTGCTGACCATAGACGTTCTGGCCGCATCGACCAGGTGCGAACTACGTATAACCGTTTCCTGGAAGTGTTTCCCCAAGCTGTAAGTTATGCGATTGACTCTTTTTTATCTTCAATAATGCTGACCTGTGTGTAGGCCGACATTTGGGTCGAATGGATTGAGATGGAGCTTGGAATGGATAACTTTGTCGAGGCCGAGCAACTCTTTGGGAGATGCCTCATGACTGTCCCTAATGTGAAGCTTTGGACAGTTTATCTCAACTACATTCGCCGTCGAAACGACCTAAATAATGACCCTTCTGGCCAGGCCCGCAGGACCGTTACCCAATCGTACGAGTTCGTGATCGACAACATCGGCGTGGATCGTGATTCTGGAAACATTTGGCAAGACTATGTCCAATTTGTAAAGAGTGGCCCTGGCCAAATAGGCGGCACGGGCTGGCAGGATCAACAGAAGATGGACCAGCTGCGCAAGATCTACCAGCGTGCTATTACAGTCCCCATGTTGGCGGTCAACAATCTGTGGAAAGAATACGACCAGTTCGAGATGGGTTTGAACAAAGTCACTGTACGTATCAGATATCCTGTCGCTTAGCGAATACTAACATGTTGATCTAGGGTCGAAAATTCATTCAGGAGCGGTCACCAAGCTACATGTCGGCCAAAAGCGCCAACATTGCACTCGACAACATCACACGAAATCTCAAGCGGACAAACCTACCCCGACTACCTCCTGCTCCTGGCTTCGATGGCCATGAAGCTTTCAAGGAGCAAGTCGAGTGTTGGAAGAGATGGATTGCATGGGAGAAGGAAGACCCCCTAGTCTTGCAGGTAGACGAACCCAAGGTCTTCACACAAAGAGTTCTCTACTGTTATAAACAAGCATTGATGGCACTTCGTTTCTGGCCGGAAATCTGGGTCGACGCAGCGGAGTGGTGTTTCCAAAACAACGTGAGAGAGAATGACCAGGATACCGGTATCAACTTTCTCCTACAGGGCATCCGAGCCAATCCTGAGAGTGTCTTGCTTGCGCTCAAGCACGCCGACCATATTGAAATCAACTTCCCTGCCAAAGAAGGCGACAAGTCCGAGTATGCCAAAGCAGTTCGTCAACCTTACGACGATGTTCTCGAAACGCTTTACGCCCTCGGCGACAAAGTTAAGGAGCGCGAGAGGTTGGAGATTGCCACACTGAAGCAGGCCGCGGCTCAAGAGGCTGTTCATGATTCCATTGAACGCAACGATGACGATGACAATGACGAGGACAAATCCAAGCCCTCGCCAACAGAAGGTCGAATTTCTGCGATCAAGGAGGGGTATTCTGCGGAGACTCACCTACTCTCACGAACCATATCCTATGTGTGGATTGCTCTGGCTCGAGCTATGCGTCGCATTCAGGGCAAAGGTAACCAGAACGAAGGAGGTCTCCGCAAAGTTTTTACGGATGCGCGTCAGAAAGGTCGACTTACTAGCGACGTATATGTTGCTGTTGCGTTGTTGGAATCGACCGTTTATAAAGACCCCGTCGGAGCAAAGATTTTCGAGCGCGGCTCGAAGCTCTTCCCCAACGATGAGATGTTCATGATAGATTACTTGAAATTTCTCCATTCCAAGGACGACACGACCAGTAAGTTCAGTCTTTAGGTCCCATGATGACCGATCCTCTAACTGTTTTAGATGCTCGAGTTGTTTTCGAAACTTGTATCAACCGCCTGGTCTCCGATCCCAAGACCCTGCCCAAGGCCAAACCCCTCTATGCATACTTCCACAAGTACGAGTCTCAGTATGGAGAACTATCACAGATATCCAACCTCGAGGAGCGTATGGCCGAGTTGTTTCCCGAAGATCCGAAACTTGAACACTTTACAGCACGGTTTTCATCGGAGCGATTTAATCCCGTTGCTGCCCCCATCATTATTTCCAAGGCCACACAGATGCGGCCAAAACAGATGGCACCTGTGGTCGAACAGCCTATCTCACTGAGGGACAGCCCGATGCCCCCAAGACAGGAGCAGAGCCCCCGACCTCAGTACATCCGCGCAACAGCTTCTCCAAAGCGACCACTTGGAATTGACGATGAAGAGTTGAACCCTCCCAAGCGACTTGCTAGAGGCGTTTCGCCCCTGAAGGGTGCTGCTGGTCGTCGGCTAGATCAACAGCGTCGTAACCAAGCATCCGCTCTGCACAGAGACATTACTTTCTTACTGAATATTCTACCGCCCGCACAGAGCTACGATACCCAACGTCTCAATGCAGGAGCTATCACCAACATCCTCCGAGACACCAACCTCCCTGATTACACGACACTCAAGGCTATCGGTGGAGCACAACCTCGGTATCCCAATCCCAGTCACTCCCGACAGCCATCAAACGAATACGGCAACCGGCCCAACAGCCCCTACGGACGAGTGCAGTCCGCATCTGGCGGGTATAGGAACTCGCCATTGCGACCAGAAGGCGGTGCCGGGTTTCAGGCCAATGCCTACCCTCCATCAGATGGAGCCGCTGGTCAACCTGCATGGTCCCAGGCACCTGGGGGATACGGAGCGCCAGCGCCAACCGGTGGACAATTTGGAGGCTACCGATACTAGGCCGGGAAGGGCTGGCCAATCTCGTGTAACGGGATTAATGAATCTGCATGCTTGCACTGATGTTGATTGCTAAGGGCTATCCCCTGTCTGCACGGTATGGCGTTATAGGAGGCTGGGGTTTTAATCTACGGAGCTATGCCTTGTATACATAAAACACAAGAAGGGAGGGAGATGAGAGCTGAGGTGGTACAAGGCCTCCAGTAGGTTTGTTAATTTTCTGATGTTTTATAGATGAATATCAGGCGATTTGGATGAAACTGTACATGCTTTCAACTATGTGAATGATGCTTATGTTGGCCTTCTGCTGTTAAATCATGTTGATGCTATGGTTGTTGGATCTTTTGTACAAATAGTTCACAACAAGCCAACATCCCTGGCATAGAAGCAAACCTGCGTCTAATCCTATTATCTCTATGGTTTTTGGAGAGAAGCTGGTTTACATGTTTTGCATATGGCATGTTCTTACAGATGTTGAATGTGCAGCTGAATGTAACAAGCTGGTAGCAAGATGGAAGAGCAGTTGCTAGGTATAACTTACCATTTGAGGTATCAGCTATCCATGCTGAACATTTGACAATAGGCCCTAGGCTCTGGAAAGTTGAAGCATGTAGAATAATGATATTTAATGCCAGATCTAACCCTGTTGCTGTAGTTGTTAACTACTAGACATACTACTAGGTAGTGGCCGTTTATAGAAGAACATGCAAGTATAGTAGGTACTAGGAAGAGTACTAGGTACTACTAATCCAGTGACGCCAGCTCCCTCCGTTTGTTTCTTTCCTTAGTAGATAGGTAAGTAGGTAGGTAGGTAGGTACTGCTATTCCCCCTGACCTTCCGAAGGAAAGCGTTGCCCCCAACAATCCATCTTGACTTTCTTCAAAGACGTAGGCCTCTGTTGTTTGTTACTTTCCTCTATTCGTTGAAGCTTCAGCTCTGTAGCTTTCACGTACTCTATTCGCTTTTCTTCGTCTTAGGTAGAACGGACAGGAACCATAAGGAAGATATCTTTCCCTGCACAGCAAACGGTCAGTCTTCCCATCTCTCCTTTCTCGCGTTTATTTGACTGTGATTCACTGCCAACCTGCATGCTCGTTTTCCTTGACTATAAAAACATATCCGCATCTCTTCTGTTTGTTTTCTTCTTCCCTTCTTCCACACCACACATCATCCATCTCCTTTCGTACACCTTCAACACCTCGCATGCCTGGCTGCTATCAGTAGCAAGCACAAGCCTCTCTGTTCTGTTACTATCTCTCTTCCAAACACTCACTGCTTGCTACCGTCAAGATAGTTTTCGGCAAACTTGAGTCCGATACCGCTCAGGAGCTGACCTGTATCAACGGCTACGTAAGTATATTTATTCTCTGTTACTTCCCCTTCCGCTTGATCTTGTTTCGTCTTTCCATTGAGAACTTCCTCTCATCCAATCTTCCTTTCTGCAACCCCTCCCGAAACATAATTTTCAAAGCCAAACACAGCGTTGCCCAATACTCCCAAAGGCCGTCACTGACTTCTTTAGTTCCCTCTGTCCCCATGTCTGATCGAGGAAGATCTCCTGTGCCTTCGGGCAAGGGAGGCTCTGACCGACACCCTTCTCAATCGTCCTCCAGAGGTCGGCCCGGATCGCCTTCGCTGTCTTCAGCAAGTGGTCCTATCGGTAACTGGCCAAAACCCATGGGCCGTGACCCTGCGAAGCCAACGCAATCGACCGAGAAAGGCAACACTCGTGTTGAGCTACCCCCCGATGCTTACCTGACCGATACCAAGAAGGATCTGTTTTGTCTTCGTGGGCAAAAGCTGAACAGCGAGGGAAAACCTGAGACGATTGAAGTTAACCAGTACCGTATGACAAGCTTCGACTTCTCCAAAAAGATCTATCAGTATGACGTGAGTAGACTCTCCAACATTTACATCTACCGGAACTGACATCTGCCATAGATTAACCTATCTCCCGAACCTGACAAGCTTGGACCTGTCATGAAGAAGGTCTGGGCTCACAAAACTACCCAGGAGAAACTTTCGCCTTTCCAGGGCAAGTGGTGGTTGCACGACGGCAAGAAGCTGGCGTGGGCACCCGCGCTCATCAAGGATGGGAAGTTGACTTTCGCTGTCGATTTGGACGAAGGCCGACCTGGTGGTAAGCGAAACAACGACAAGGGAAAATTCCGTGTCACAATTCAACACACGACCGACATCAAAGTCAGCGCCCTTCGTGGCTATTTGGATCACAAAACATCGTTCAACAACACTGTCCAAGAAGCACTCAACTTCCTGGACCATCTCGTTCGACAGTGGCCTTCACAGCACATGTTGGCCATCAAGCGGAACTTTTACAGTTACGACAGCACTCCTAGGCCGCTCAACGATGGTGCTGTTGTCCAGGTGCACAAAGGCATCTACGCATCCGTCCGAATGAGCCAGAACTTTTCTCGTGGAGGTGTCGGCCTTGGGTACAACATTGATGTCGCCAATACTTGTTTCTGGACCGGCGGCCAGTTTTTGGATCGTTTGATGTGCAATTTCCTGGCGACCCTCGACCGTCGCTGGGAAGGGCAGACTTTGGTCCAAATGTACAGTCATTTGAAGCCCATGAAGGACCCCAAGAGTGGGCGTGTGGCCATGTCAGATGCTTTCAAGCAACTGCGAAAGTTGCGTCGTCTCAAGTTCAAGGTTCGTCACCAGAACAGGCCAAACAGCGATGCATTGTACACTATTACCGACTTTGTCTGGGACGAAAAGTACGGCGAGGCCGGCGCTTCGGCTAGAAATGTCACCTTCCCGATGGACGGCCAAAACATCACGGTGATGGACTACTATCGTCAAAAGTACAATGTGACTCTCCGAAACAGCAATTTGCCTCTGATCGACGCCGGCAAGGCTGGGTACATCCCCATGGAGCTCGCCTGGGTCGAAGATATGCAGCGTTACCCCTTCAAGCTCAACCCAGACCAGACGGCCGCGATGATCAAGATTGCCGTTACCCGGCCCGGTGTCAGAAAGCAAGACATTCAGAGCAATGCTGCCGCTCTCCAGATCGGCAGTGACCCTTTTCTGAAAGAGTATGGCGTCAAGTTCGAGGCCCAATTTGCCAAAACCGAGGCGAGGATCCTTCCGCCTCCCACTGTCAAGTTTGGACAGGGCACAGCTGAGCCCAAATTTGCTGGTCGATGGGACTTGCGAGGAAAGAAGTTCTGGAAGCAGAACCAGGCACCTCTCCAAAATTGGGGCTTCATTGCTCTAGAGCAAGGCGTTCCTTTGCCTGCCTTGCAGCAGTTTGCCAACACCTTCAAGACGGCCTTTATCGGCCATGGTGGCAAGGTAACTGGCGAGCCGAAACTCATCCAGTGTCCCCAAAACCTTCGTTTTAACGCTGCCGAAGCCATCTCCCATGCTCACCAGGAGATCACCAAATCGAAGGGTTATACCCAGATCATCTTTGTGGTCATTTCAAAGAAGAACAGCGGAACCTATGAGCGTCTGAAGAAGTCGGCTGACTGCCGCTTCGGTATTCTCACGCAGGTTGTCCTTGCGCCCCACGTCATGAAGAACAATGGACAGTACCATTCCAACGTTTGCATGAAGGTCAATGCTAAGTTGGGCGGCGCAACAGCTTGCACGCCTCAGCTGTGGAAGACTCCCACGTACTTCCCCGAGAGCCGTCCTACTATGATGATTGGAGTTGACGTTTCTCATGCTGCACCCGGAGGAACGACTCCCTCAACCGCAGCCATGACAATGTCGATCGACAAGGACGCAACCCGATATGCAGCCCTTGTCGAGACGAATGGGTGCCGCGTGGAGATCCTCAGCGCGACCAATGTGCGCTACTTGTTCGGAAATCTTCTTGAACTGTGGAAGGCTGGCCATGTTGGCAAGCTGCCAGCCCATGTCATCTACATGCGTGATGGCGTCGGCGAAGGCCAGTTCTCCCACGTCATTGATGAGGAGATTGGGCAGATGAAGGAGTTTCTTCGCGAGAAACTGCCTGCCAGTGCACCTTTGCCCAAATTCACGGCAGTCGTTGCTACCAAGCGACACCACATTCGGTTCTTCCCTCAGCGGGGAGACAAGAATGGCAACCCCTTGCCTGGTACGCTTGTCGAGAAGGAGGTGACACACCCATTTATGTGGGACTTTTATCTCAATTCGCATGTTGCCATTCAAGGTACTTCACGCCCCGTGCATTATTCGGTCATCTTGGATGAGATGAACATGCCCGTCAACGATTTCCAGAAAATGATCTACCAGCAGTGCTATTCATACGCACGCTCCACTACACCTGTATCTCTACACCCCGCTGTATACTACGCGCATCTCGCTAGTGCTCGAGCTCGCGCCCATGAGAATATAGCGACGAGTGAGGGCTTCAGGAGTGGCCCCAAGGGTCATGAGCTGGTGCGAGAGAGTGTCGCGCGTGGCCTTTCGACGGCCGGCACGGAGCGAGAAAGCGAAGTGCCACCTTTGCTCCGACTAGGAGGAAACCTCGGTGCCAATGGCGGCGTTGATGGTGAGAAGCGACAGCGGGATTTCTTCCGAGGCACCATGTGGTTCATCTAAGGTGAGATGCCTTGAGAGCCAAGGGTGAGGTGGATTTCAGTGATGCGTGATGGATTTGAAGCAAAGGCTTGGGATATCTGAGAGCGAAAGTCGTTAGGGAGGCAGGGTAGGGCACGGATTAGAGTGCGAACGACTTGGTGGTGAGGAGTTGAAGGACGAGGTACAGCGATGCCTGGCAGAGGCACTGAAACGTATTCGAAAGTCGGGTGAAGACTGAAAAAAGCACAACTAAAAGGGGCGACCGGTTTGGCGGGCAGTGGCGGTGGAGGAACTTATTGCTATTACTTGACTAGTAGTTGAATGAAGCGATTCAACAAATTCCCTTGTTGTACCCTGTTGTGAATTTAGTGACATTTGTGAAGAATGCGATGCCACTTTCTATATTCACATGTGGTGATCATTCTTACCGTATCAAGTCCAGGACAAGTCGAACGTTATGAGTTTTGCACTGTATCCCCTTGTCCAGCTTGGCTGGCGGGAGCTTTGGTTATTAAGCACCCCCTGGAGTGGCGCCTGCCTCAGCCTCTATTTGACATTCTCGGCTTGAATAATTCATGCCACAGTAACTTCGACTCTACAAAATCCACTGCTGGCGATGTGTTTCCAACTGATTCACCCAGTTTCTCGTATTGACGTTCGTTGTAAATCACCAGGTTATATCACAGCGTTATCCTCAATCTCGACACATTCATATCGAGCTATTGATCAGCCACTATCTCGCCTGCTTGTGAACCTACTCTCCTGTGTCAGCCTCCCTTAAGCGGCATTTCAACGAGTGATAAAGTGACGTTAAGTATTATGACCGGAATGGGACTATAAATATGAATATTAAGTTGAATTTGTAAACCAAGTGAGTCCTATCCCATTACGTATCCGAACCATTACAGTACCATACAAAGAAAAGTAATCAAGCACCTATCCATCGCCAGTTAATGCTTTTACAAGAGGCTAAATCCAAGGACAGCAACAGAGATGGCCATGGCCACGTTGACAGCCTGGGCTTTGACACCACCACTAACGATGACGGGAGTCGTGATGGGAGTATCGGCGGGCTTGGTAACAATGTAGCAGTGCTCGCCAACACAGGCCGGAGTAACGCCCTTAGTTCCGGTATCCTCTTCATGAGTAGGCTTGGAGGGTTCGACGGGCTGGGCAGGTTGGGCTGGATGAGCGGGCTTGACAGGGACGACGGGTTTGGTCCCCTCGCCGCTGGCATTATCACCAGGATGATACACCGGGCAGGCATCACCCTCGTTCTCATGAGCGCTGCAACCGTTGTCGTCCTGATCATAGTAGTCATCGGGGACACAGTGCTCACCGCTGCAAGACGTGGATGGAACCTCGACAATCACCGTGTCAGGGTAGCTGGCCGGGCGAGTCCAGTTGGTCTGAGTGTGGTTTCCACAACCATGGCAGACCTGGGGGACAGGAACCGGGGCAGGGACAGGGACCGGCTGGACCTGGTGGCAGTTACCAGTTGTGCATTTCTGAGTCTGGCGATAAGGGCAGTCGACGACGTTAGAAGGACAGTCATGGAAGACATCTCCAGGATGGCGACCACCATCGATGATGACAGGTCCAGGCGAAGCCGTGGGGACAGCAGATGCCACGATGTGGGTTCCAGGCAAAGGGTCGAAAACAACAATGGCGTTGGATCGCTTGTACAAGTCGAAGACCTGATAGCCCTGGTAAATGCCACCTCCACAAGTGCCCTTGGTAGGGTCGGCTGGGTCACACCAGTTGGAGCAGAGGGAGTCATCGACCTTGGTGACGTGGTAGGGGATCGGCCTCTCGGAGAGGTCGAGGCGGTCACAGGAGCAGCCATCACCCAGAGCCACGATGTTTCCGTTGGTTGAGCATGTGCTGGAGCAGCCCAGCTGACCAAGGCCAGGGTAGTGCCTAGGGAAACTGTTGGTTTTAGCAACCACACATCCTAGATGCTCATAGGCCGACAGATCAGAGCATGGTGTAGACAGTGCCAAAGCGCTGGCGGCGAAGGCACCAGCGAGGACAAGAGATCGCGACATTATTCGAGAGAAGCGAGACTATTTGAGGGTTGGACCGAAACAGAAAGAAAGAAAAGAGAGAGAAAAGGGACACAGCAAAAGTAATGAGTGACTAGGCAAAAAAGCCAGAAGATCGACCTGCAGGAGGAAGAAGAAGCTCAAACCAAAGAACGAGTGACAGAGCTAGAGACCTGATGATGCTGGCGTGAAATCCAGGATGAAGAAGGGAGCAAGAGAAACAGATGGCTCACCGGCGACTCTTGACAACTATTAAATACCTTGGGTCCAACCTCACGCATCACCCACTGCGAGCGTTCAATTAGCCCCTTTTCCACTACGTGCGTTGGACGCGGGTGATAATTACTGGGTTTTTGGCGATGTTGAGGAATGCGGAGAGAAACAAGCTTGATCACTTGTTTCGCAGACTTGAATCGTCGACTTGCTTCCAGACAGGCCCGCGCGTGCCAGTTTGGGGAAATCAGGGAGCGCCTTTCCGGTCCTAACGGGACTAAAAGGTGAGACACAACTCAGAAAACAGCCATTACTCGATCGTCAACCAGTCCAAGGCAAGGAGACGGGTCCCACCACGTGTCTCGGATTTGGACGGGAATGACAGAAGGTTGCTCTAATATCTCTGGTCTCACGACCAAAGGGATATTACCGTTCCGGTTGCAGAACAGCCCCTGAGTTATATTCATCGTGGTGATGATGATGATGCTGCTGCTGCAGTCACTCCCTAGTCAGTCAACTTCCTGGATATGATGGAGCAGCCATGGAGAACCAAATCTTGGAACAAGTTCAACATCCTTGTCCTTTCATCGAATCGATCAGAAAATGTCTTGTTCCAGTGCACTTTTGTTTCTTGCCCTGATGGAAGGATGCATGCCGGTTGAAAGAACAGTTTGACCCCTCTGGCTTGGCACCCGCTTGCCTCTCCTGCGGCAACACAATATCGAGTTCTGGCCCTTCGGTCGAACGATTTGAAGTTGTTTTCAGGCTCTTGTGGACTTGGGTGAGACAGTTATCGACGACCACAGGTCTCTCTCCAAGCCGAATGTTTGCGGACAGTCTCGTGGGACTTGCCGGAATCGACAAATCGACACGACTCTCAACCGCGACACTTTTCAATTTCCTCTCCTGCTTGCAACAGTCTGGACTTTCGGAGGACAGGCTGCAAAGGCAACGGTTTGGTCATTTACCTTGTTTGCTAGTATTGTCGAACACCTGTCAATATCTTCTTTGTTGGCGATAAAAATAATCCGAGTTTTGAGAGTTATCATCATGCCGTTGAAACTACTACTAATTTTAAGCAAGCCACATTATTGGCAATGCTCAATGAACTTTGTCCCTGTCCTGATGGACTGGCTCCATTGGTGCAGTGCCTTGTTCATCAGTTGTAGAGACGACAAAGTCTTTATCGAGCTTGTTCATAAGGACAATGGTCATGTATCCTATGGCCTTTTCTAGACAGAAATCTTGCTCATCCACCTTGGAGAAACACAAGACAAGACGATATTCGACGCCAATACTCGATACATCAGTTACTGTTCGAGAAGAACTACAGAATCTTATCTCGCTTGATCAGGTAAGGAACCTGGGCCAAACCACAACTCTCACTGTTATATATAATAGTTAAGCAGTTCCGAAAACCACCTCAATCACAATCATGGCGCCCACTATGATCACTCGCTCGCCACGCTCTGGCAACTACCATTTCGCCTTCGTCCTTACCCTCTGCCTATCGATTCTCATTATTTCCATTCTCATTATTTCTATTCTTTCCTTCATGCTGAACCGGTATCACAAGGGCTGTGAGCGCCGCTCGAAACTGGGAAAGCAAGATCAGAAGTTGAAGAATAATAAGAAGAAGTTGTTCAACAAGAAACTGGTTGATTGCCGCGAGGCAACCAAATTTCCAAGAGGGCCCATTTCGTCTCCAAACCAGCGCTTTTGCAACCAGAAAGAAAAGGCGGTGCTTTCGCCCAACTCCCATCTTTCGTGAGAAGGATGCTATCGACCTACGAGACGGAACTTGCAATTATTCGACAAGACCACGCCAAAGAGGCGAAGCATGCTCGACGGGCTAACACAGAGCTTCAGCAGGCACCTATTCTTGTCAATGACCTCGAGGGGCGCTTGGAAACTGTTACTGACAGCGTCAAGCGACTGACCTTTTCTGAGGAGCAGTTCAAGAAGAAGTATCTGGAGCTTAAACAAGTGCATCAGGCTTACCTCTCTGACTATGCCAAGTTGGCCGAAGAACGGAATAACTTGTCTGACCAAGTGCTCATGTGCAAGGGGCAGATCAGAGAGCTCAACGATGTTGTATGCCAACTCCAGGAGCAGGTAGCATCAGCAAAGATGTCTCCAAACCCACTCAGCCTAGCCGTCACCTGATTCCAGTGAAGACATCCTCTTCGATACGTTAGGCACCCACTGACATTCCCTCCTGGGTGCACTACATCCCTCGATCTCCCATCCCGCCCTTTCCTGAGCCTCCCATCCTCGGCTCTATAAATACCCCTTGCCC
>JABFFC010000281.1:0-27740 GCA_013623535.1 Fusarium penzigii | reverse complement strand
TCCCACCACACTCACCCTCCTCCTCTTCATCAGGCCATCCCATCGCCATCCCCCAGAAATCACCCTCTCCCACATCCCCTCTCCTCCCATCCTACCCCCCAACCCTCCTCCGTCATGGAATCCCTCTCCAAACATGGCTATCCTTCCTCACCACCATATCCGCCTTTCTCACCGCCAAAGTCTCCAAGCGCGCGCTGGACCACGCCTTTGACGCTGCTAAACAGGTCGGCGACGGACCAAAGAGTCTAGTCAAGGATGTGGTGTCTCATACGAAAGCTGTGGGGAAGGGGATCGGGAATAATGTCAAGAAGGGAAATATCATAGGCGCAACTTTTGGCGTCATCGGCGGTGCTATCAGCATCCCTCTCGCAGCTGCTTCCAGAACGGCCGGAACTGTTCTTTCACTTCCAGGGTCTACCATCGCAGCAGCAGTCAAGAAACCACAAACACCACGCGAACGAGCAAGCTTGTATCTCGTGGTAGCCAACAAAGACTGGTTTCACCCACGAGGTCTCGACGCAAAGTTACTGGATACAAATGAATTATCTCACCTTGTGGGCACGTCCATCATGAGTGTGATCGAGGCTGCGAAGAATGAAAAAGGTGGAAAGACGGAGAATCAATTGAGTGCGTTGAAAGAGTGGATTGAAGAGCTGGAAGTCCAGGACCCAGGCGAGGTCGAAATCAAACAGGATACGCTGTGGCTTGTTTTGACTCAATTCAAAACAGAGTCGTGATTGTCTATCTGTACAACCCAGTCACAGTTTCGTGAGTCAACAATTGTGGCTGACGTGGGGGATATCTCCAACTACGCCCTTCCAACGACACTCATTCTTCTCTTGAACATCACAACCAAACCACAATACCTCACAACAAACATCACGGCATTGCAACTTCACAGAACATCATGTCCTACCTCGAATCTCTCTTCTCCCTCACCGGTAAACTCGCCCTCATCACCGGCGGCTCCTCCGGCATCGGCCGCTCCATCACCCTCGCCCTCGGTCGCTCAGGCTGCCGCATCATCGTCCTTTCCCTCCGTCCATCATCCCTCTCCTCCACACTCTCCCACCTCTCCACATACAACATCGACGCGTCTGCCATCCAGGCCGACCTCTCCGACCGAACATCCTTACAGGAAGCCATTGACAAAATCAAACGCGACTTCGGAACGCCTGATATCCTCGTCAACGCCGCGGGTGTGAATGATAGACCACACATGACCGACCTCTCGCTGGAAACGTGGGACAAGACCATCGCCGTGAACTTAACCGCCCCGTTTATTCTCGGCCAAGCATTCGGTCCTTCCATGGCTAAACGCGGCTCCGGTCGTATCATCAACATCATCTCCCAGCAAGCCTTCCGCGCATACGGCAACAGCGGCGCCTACGGAGCCTCCAAGGGCGGACTCTTATCTCTCACCAGATCCCAAGCCGAAGCGTGGTCTCGTGATGGAGTGCTCTGCAACGCGGTTGCTCCGGGAGTGGTCAGGACCCCGATGACGGAGAAGGTGTTCCAAGAGGGAAAGGCGGAGAAGCATGCAGAAAGGACCATGATTGGGAGGAATGGCGAACCGGCAGACTTTGAGGGCGTGGTGGTTTACCTAGCTGGCGAGGCGAGCAGAGCAGTGACGGGACAGACAATTTTCGTAGATGGAGGCTATTCCGCAACATGAGTTGCGTTGAGTGACAGACTGAGGCTAAGTGACTTGGAGATAAAGAGTGGTTTCATTAATTCATAAAGATTGTTACATGTTTATCCAAATCCGTGTACTGTGTCCCATTCCTTTTTGTCCTGTTTAAAGATCCTGAATTGTAAACTCCTCCTCGACAACATCCTCTCCATCCAGTCTCTCCATCAACTCCTCAACAGAAATCTCTCCTCCTTCGTAAGGCTTTCCGTGTCTGTGTGGTGGAATGGGCACACTATCCACAACCTGGATAACACCGTTCTTGGCAACGCTGTCCTGGAAGCTCACGGCGTTGGCACCGTTGACGACGATGGACGACCAGCCCTTGAAGCTGTGGATATCCACGCCCACGCTCTTCTTGTCCAGGAGTGTAGGCAGCTCGATGTGGAAGTGTTTAGTCTGCTGTTGGACGGCCTTCTCATCGCCGTAGTAAATCTCGTCGCTGTAGAGCGTTGTGTTGGCAACAATCTGGTACTTCAGCAGAGCCTTCAGGTATTTTCTTCCCGTCTCGGTGTTGAAGAGGAACGCGTTGGCTCTGGCACCAAGACGAGACCACGCCTTGTTGGAGGGCGCAAAGACGGTGCTGCCGGTCATGTGGAAGTCGTGGATGAAATCGATAAAGTCGGTTTTCTCGTAGGCGAGGAGAAGGGTAGAGAAGTAGGAGGGCAGAAGACTGAGTTCCTGGCCAACAGCAGGAGGAGGAAGGAGGATTTTGTCAATGGCGTGGACGTATCCGTTCTTTGCTTTCTAGGTCTTGTTAGCAATGCAATTGAAAAGCGAGAGGCCAAGGAACTTACAAAGTTGACAGCAACAACTTTACTGTAGACGTTGACTCTCACACCAGACAATCCAACACTTGTTCGAAGTCTCTGAGGCTGGTCACCAAGTCTCGTCTCGTTGTACGCACTAGGGATCGTATGGGTGAAGAGAATCCTTCCGGCGGGATAGCTTCCGATACCAACATGATATTTCAGCGCCTGCTCGACATACTCGTCGCTCGGCTTCTTGTGGTGATCGGGGATGTGCTCGAAAGCGCTATCTAGAGGAACAAACAGCGTCTTGTTCGTCTCCGTGCTGTTCAACAAATCCACCACTGATTTATGCTTGTTGACCCATTTCGTGAACTCTTTGGCGTGGTCACTCAACGAGATGAGCTCGTAGATTGTCAAGTCAGAGTAGTCGTGTTCGATAGCATGATCGAAAGAGTCGGAAGAGACGTCATCGAAGAGAGAAGGGAGAGTTTCGGAGGCAAACTTGCTTGCCTTTTCCTCAATGGCGGAAACGATGGAAGATGAAGTTTTGAGAGGGTCGAGTTGTGACCAGTTGGGGATGATGAAGGCAGTGGCTGTAGTAGCCAGAGGGAGAAGAGAGAGTCTCATGATTGTTTTCTCTCTTTTGGAAATTCAAAGAGAAATAAAGATGTAGAGAAGAGAAGTTGCCGTTATCGAGGAAAGTCCAAACGTTTAGCCCACATTCCATGCTATGCTTTATGTACTGGACGCATTCCCATCAGCTCACCATAACACAGAGCTCAACCCCCTGTAATCGACTATCACTCAGCCAATCACATCACTCCACCACCTCTACTGCCGTGACCACTAAGCACTCTCATTGGTCAGATTAAGAGAAGTTGTCGTCATCCATTTTTTTCGATCCCCGCTCTGCCAAGCTCCGGATGCTTCGGGTCATAGATTATTCTGTCTCAGTGTCCAGTCGAACGATGATACAGGTACTCTGTACCAGATACGAAATACGTGATGGCGTCAATTGATCTGCCTAATGGTCATACACGTATTCCGTGTTCAAACAAAAGCTAAACGTATGTGTATTCAATGCTATCATTGACTCCTTTCACTATTGCGACCTTTGTTTGTGTCGTAAGACGTTTTCTGCGGGATACGCGTAAGCTCATCCTTTACTTTTGATGATGTACCGGGATGTGGGCTGGAATAGTCAAGGGTTCTTTTTCATTCCAGACCACCAAAGACATTCACGTCCGCCAGAGCCGGCGCAACCGGGGGGTTTTAAACACGATATTGTCGAATAATCATATTTTATGTAGTACCAGCCCTAATAAGCATCATATTTTGACTCCTAGATATCCTAAATCTGGTATTCATCTGGTATAATACCATACATAGCTTAAAAGATCATGTTTGTTTGCTTCACCGCGTTAAAAATCTTCTTCCTTGTCTTGGATAATAATAAATAAAGCTTCTCTTAATTCCTTCAATTCACTAAACTCCATTCACCTTGAATTATTTACAGACACATTAATTCGCCTTCAACGGGGTCTTTCCAAGAACGGACGTAGTATCAGTGTCCTCCCTTGGCAGATTCGCCTTTGAAGGTCCCATCACACAGATACCCTCCTTGGAGAATCGACTTCCGTGGATAGGACAATCGAAACTCTTCTCGGCAGAGTTCCAGCATACAACGCCCTTGAGATGAGGACATAGAGCACTGAATTTGCTCACGTTTCCGTTCTCGTCCTTGTAGATCGCCAGAGGTTTGGTGCCAGCCTGGATATGTTAGTAAGAAGCAAGCAAAGAGAGGAAGAAAAGAAAGAAAAGGACAAAACTCACAGCATTCAACACTGCTCCCTCACCCTTGCCCAAATCCTCAATATCCGTGATATCAGTCTGCAAAAACCTCTTGTACTGCGCATTCACCTGCAAATCATGCCCAATCATACTCGGCAGACTCTTGACCAACGACGCAATCCTCTTTGGCGAATGAACCTTTGCCCAGGGATTCTCAACACCTTCAATCTCATCCGCAATGATTCTACCCGCCATCACACCATGCGTCAGGCCGTCGCCCGAGTCGCCCGTGATGATGTAGATGTAGTCGTTGCCCGAGTTCTTTCCGATGAAGGATAGGTAGTCCACTGGGTCCATGATTTGTCCGCTCCAGCTGTAGTCGACCTGGCCAGCCTGGGGGAATCTCTCCCTTGTCCACTTCTCGAGCTCGCCAAATCGAGGCGTTGTGTCCTCCTGGCCAACCTTGTGGTCGCATCCACCGACGACAAGGTAATCCGACTCGCTGTCGCATTCCGTCAATCTGACATACTTGTACATCTCTGCTTCGTCGTAGAGCAGACAATCCTCGATGGATCCCTTTGGAACACGGACAGCGATACAATAAGTACGCATGTACTCCATCTCCACCACGCTGCTGAGTTTCTGCAGAGGAATGCATGTCGCTTCAACAGCATGGCTGGCCTTGATAGTGTTGCCAGCTTCAGTCTGGACCTGCACAGTCTTCTTGCCCATGCCCAGAATTTCAATACCCTTCTCCTCCACATTCATAACGCGAGTATGTGTGTAGCATTGAAAGTTGGGCTGCGACTTGAGCCACTGGAGGACGCCGTTGAGGTATTTCGTAGGGTGGAAGGTAGCTTGGTTGCGGACGACGAGACCGCCTCTCTGGTTGACTGTGCCATTCCAGCCTTTGACTTGGAGGTTATCCTGCTTGAGTTAGCATTGACCTCATCTGCGACTTTGATTTTCACTCACGTCAAATACAGAATCAAATCCAAGATCTTTCTGCTTCTCGCACTCCTCCTTCAACTCCTTAATCTCGTCGTCGTGCTCAGACTGTCCAACCGGATACTGAGACACCGTGTAGGAAGGCAGCTTTCGGTATTCGCACTCGATGCCCAATTCCTGGGCAATTTCGCCGACTCGGTTGATGGCCCATCCGTGACCCTCGGCAGCAAGTCTTGCTCCTTCTTGGCCATGCTTCTTGGAAATCTCGAGAAATCCATCATCCAGATCATTCGTCAAGTGGCCACTCGTGCGTCCCGTCTCGCCCGACAGAATCTCTCTCGCCTCAACAAGCACGACCTGGTGGCCACGCTTGACGAGCTCATATGCTGTTGAAATGCCCGCGATACCAGCACCGACGATAACAACATCGGTCTCGATATCCGAGTTGAGAGCCGAGAACTTTGGCCTGTTGGATACAGGATCCTTGTGAATCCAGACGGAGTCCCTGGCGCCCGACGTCTGCATAAATTGCTGAGCCATGGTCGATGTAGAAGCGAGCCTTGCAAAGCTATTCACATTCACGTAAGCGGGTGAAACGCCGAGTCGTGATGCGCATCCAGAGGGTATGCATCTGGCCGAAACGCCAAAACGGCCCAGTGAGGTGAGTCTACGGGCAAAGAGTGACATACTGAGATGGTTTGCCTTGGATATGTCTTGTGAATCACTTGTCACGGTGTAGGTGAGGATTAAGACGGGCAGAAAGAAGAAGAGGTGATGGTATTGTCCTAAAAATGCAGGTCAACGTCGAAAAAAACAATGACAGCATAAATTCAGGCCGTTTTGTAGCACTTTTCCCCACGGCCTGTCTCCCCATTCAAAGCATCACCAATTCGTCACCATCTGCGTATATGACACGTCCAAGAATCCTCCGCAAAGCTTCCCTTGTCTCGCTGATTCAATTGATTTTCTCACCACTCACAAGTGAGACACAATTCCCCTGCTCATCATGCGGGGGAGCGTGTCAATCAATACATGTGCAACTGCAGAACGTCAGAATGATGCACAAAATCCTCACCAACTGGAGCAAACCGTCCGATGCTTCAATCAACATGCCCAAAACTATTTGGTGAGCTGACCAGTAGAAAACAACATCCGTCCAATGAAATCAAAGTCATTTGTTTTACTGCTGTCACCTCTGGCGCCGATCATTTTTTCCGGGTTTGATGAGGCTGAGCTGGTCACAACAAGAGCTGTGACGTTATCATGCCAGTTAATGCTTTACCAACCTAAATTTGACCCCATCATGAAATCCACCAATATGACAACATTGCTGCCAAATAACCACATTTATCCCTCAATTCTCTATCCATCATATCATTATCTTTCCCCTCCCAAAGAGAGCCCAACTAAGTCTTGAGTATTCGATCGGTCGGTGGGGCCATCTCATTCGATGGATAAGATCATACTTGCTCTCAAAAGTGAGAGACGTCGTCGAGAAGTATCGTTCGAGAGGAATTGTCTTCAAAGGAAGCATCGTTTATGACACCAAGTCCAATCATGATCTGTCAGACACTTCAATACATGCGCACAAAATACGAGAGAAGTAAAAGAAAAAGAAAAACATACCTAACCTCTCACTCGTTGAGAGAAAACATCTTTTCACGTCTCTGTACTGGCTCTGGCTAACCAGGTTCCCAGGCGGCACCACGTGGAGGTTACAGAGTCCGACTTCGCCGCCCCCGATCCATCTGCGAATTACATGATGGAAAGGCCCTTTACAGTGAATGCTCAAGGGGAAACCGAGCTCCCCGAGCAAGCAGGGTTCGGTTTGGTGTCGCGGGACGGGCCCAATCTTGCTGTGCAGACTGATCCATACATCTTGTACTGGAATCACGACGGTTTCACGCACATGTAGCAAGTTGCCACACGATTGTGTATCACGAGCGCCGACGTGGGCTTCGTGACTTGAATGCCGCCCCATGTTTCATGCGTGCATGACCGATGGGGCCTCCTATTGTCTGGAAGAAAACAGGCGTAGGAGGAAGAGGTGAACTTTGAAATCTGTGAAATCTGTGAAAATGGAACTTGTCCGTTCCCAACTAGCTCTGAAACTCCCATTCCGGTGAGTGAGCGAACACCATGGTGCTTGGATATCCTCCACGCAACGCGCATGGAAGGGATTTCCCCCTATATATGGACGTTAGCCCGAGGAACTTCACGCCCCTGTGTACAGAGGAGTGGCCAGGCGTTGACCTGAGAGAACGTCCTGTGTACATAGACGAGTTTAGGCGTTAGCCCTGAAGAGACTAGGCGTTGACCTTGTCGAGGACATCTCTGGGAAGAGAAGAGAGAGGACTTTGATCGATGTGCCAGGAGGGGATACCTTCCACCAGGAACTTCGAACTTTGATAAAAGTCACTGTAGTGACGTATCAACAACCGTAGACCAGACGATATAAATGCAAATGCATATTATTAAGCCTCCATTGTGTATAGATAAATAAACGATTGAAGCCAGATGGGTTATTACTTATAGTGACGTGCTATTAGTGTATTATATTAAATACCTTTTAAATTTTAATTGTATTATTATATACTATAGTAGTTAAAAAAAAGCTTAGTTTGCTTTTATCAAACCTATTGATAAAGTAATACTATAGGTAATAGAAAAGGTAATAACTTATGCTAGCCGCGACGGCATCTGTATTTAGTTTTTAATAACCGACTGTTAGCGATGCTTTATATGCGAAGGTGACCTCGGAGTAAATTGCAGGTTTCGAGTTATCGGCTAGCAAAGCGGAGAGTGGGAGTGGGAGGATCGTATAGATAGATTTGCAAGCGCCTTAGAGGGATGCCTTAACGAAAGTCTAGTGCCATAATATTAAAGAGCTTTGTTTTAGTGGGACAAGATATGTTGAGTTAGCATAGAAATCCAGCTCGATATATAATGCGAATATCGACTCACGATTCTTCCTTTCTCGTTTACGTCTGATTGTCGCATTTCGGCCTCTAGCAATTGATTAAGATAGAACATGCTTCCTTGACTCATTTTCTTATTTCGAATGCTAGATTAAGTATCTTCTTTGTTGAATTTCACTTTTCTATTATTAGAGTGTCATGTATCTTTAATGGCTGTGATTAGAGTATTCACTCCAGATAGGTTCACGTTATCCAGTAGCGATACTCCTTTTGCCGGGTTTAGACTAGAATTCTTAACTGTTTACCATGTACCTGGAGCGAGCTTGCTCACTCTAGATGTGACAGAGTCATGATAAGCAATGATGCAGGATCAATCCCGCGTATGTACAGACAAATCACAATGATCACAGCATAACCTTCTCATCCCTCTAGTTGTATTTTGCATTCACGGATCCTAGAGATTCTCCATCAATCTCTAATGAGAATTTCATCACTGCGGACGTCAATGAGACGACTAGATCGTAACTCAGCTGCCAGCTGCGTTGATCGGTCAGTATCTTCACACAGATATTATGTCAACACAGCACTCACTAAGTCAGTCCATTTCGATCTAAACAGGCATTTGGGTTAGCAACATTTCTTACGGGAGAATTTGTCCGTCACTCACCTATCTTCCTTTTGAATTTCGACTTCGGTACGCCCGACATATCGGCCATCAGCACACAGTTAGTACTAAATTTCCCACTCTCCGAGTGATGTCGAGGTGCGATTCTGGTTAGTGGTTAGAGAATGGAGGCTGTTAGCCTAAGCTGGGAAGCAAGTGCTACTGACTTTTCTTCGCATTCGAAAAGTGTATCACAGAAGAGAAGCCAGAACGGGTCGTGTATATCGTTCAGGCTTCTCACGAACGGGAACCTGATTGTCTGATCCCGGACAAGATTGTCTCCGATGTGGATATACCAAGTCATCTGATCATGTCAATTCGAAAACAAAGCCATGATATCGAAACTCTTACATGTCCTGACCTTGTGACGCCGTCACGAGATAACGTAGTTGGCTGACCAGCATCAAGAACAGGATCGTGGACGCCCCATGCTTCGACCCCGTAATGGCGTGTCGCAGAGGTACTTGTCACAATTGCCTCGCCTGGCAACCTAGAAAGGGCGGCCCCTCTTCGAAACAAAGACATCAGTAAATGGAATGTTGATAGTCTGACCCTGACCTACTTTGCAATCGCGGCCCAAGCATCGGGCGGCTGCAGAATTTCAATGTTCGGTTGTTCGTTTCGTAGCCTTTCTATCAAGTACTGATTGCTTCCAAAACCGCCAACCAGGAATATGCCCTAAATTTATCAGCAAAGTAAAGCTGAAGTCGGTTCGTGTACCACTTCGAACCTTGATGCTCTCGTCCCTTTGTTTCAATCGCACCCTTTGAACCTGATCGTTGACAAGCCTGAGAATGTCAGTAATAAGGGGGTCAAAGATTCGCTTGAGCTCAATTCTGGGAAGATGATCGGTCAGCTTTGTAGCATAAACGACTGAATGTATGAGATTCCTACCCAGTCATTCTCCAAGTACTTGCTTCGAGACCGTTATCCCAATCGTCTTCTAGCTTTGCGGTTGGAAAGTTAACAAAGTACTCCTCCTCTGCTCCTCCTCGGAAAGACCTCTTGATCTCCCGATCGAACTGCCTGCTGGCTAGATGAAAGGCTCTGCTTTTCTTCAATTGGTACCATTGATCTTCGCCGACCAAATTCTCAACCTCGCTGGACAAGCGTTTGTTGAGTCCCAAAGACCCAGCCATGCCGCCTAGAACAATTATCAGTATAATGTACGAAACAGTACATCGTTCATCTCATTAATATACTCACCTGTTCCGGGAACAATCTCTTTGACTTCGAGTCTGGGAAGTGCTGCTTCAACTTGATACGAGATCAAGTCCACAGTGCCTCCACCAGCATCACAAACGATGAAAGAGTCGTTCCGATTTAACCTACGATCCATTTTCTTGGCAGTCCATAAAGCAGCGGCTTCTGGCTCCTTTATCAAGTGGACAGGGCTAAGTCCTGCAATCTCAGCTGCCTAGATGACCAAAAATGTAAGACAGACCGCTGAATTCTGGATATTTGTATATGGAGGTAATACCTTTAGTGTAGCATCTTTAGCAGCATCAGACCATACGGCTGGTACTGAATGTATCGTCAGAGAGTGGGCTGTTCAGTTTCTGTGTGGTTTACTTACCTGATAGAACATACTCTTTACGGCAGAGCGCCACATAGTCCTTGGAGAACTTGTTCGAAATCTCAGAAATGGCGTGGCCGTATATGGCACTAATAAAGTCTGCGGCGACTTCAACAGGTGGCTTTGGCAGTGCATTGATATCTTTCTTGACATTTCTGACCGGGAGATAAATCGGAATCTCTTGCTTCACGTCAAGTAGAAGTTTGACGCCGACAATACCCTCACTCTGGTTATTCAGTGCTGCGCCCCAGGTGAACAACTCGGGGTTATCCTTGTTGTATTTGATAAGGGTGGGAATCTTAGGGGCATCTGGGCTCTCCGCCCCTTGAGTTCAAGGCTTGTCAGTCGGCTGCTATGCATAGTGCAATGTTTGATGAATTATCGTCACTTACCTGGCCAGTTTTTTATTGAAATAGGCGTACAGTCTCGCTGGTTGGTGAAACAATATGCGATACCAGAATACGTTGTCCCAAAGTCCAAGGCAATAATGAGTTTGTCATCTGATGAGTCCGTTGGTGGAAACATTTTTGACAAACGATCCGTTATATCGTTAATATCAGCCGGCATGGCGAGTGAGGCTCAGAAGCCAGTGAAAGACCAGACTATACAGAGGATTACACGGGTAATGTGAAAAAGGAAGAGAGTCGATACCTTGTCTGAGTGCTGAAGAAGGCACCTTGCCATCTAATTTAACTTAGTGCAATGCCAGATGTGCATGGGTTGTTGGTGCAGAGGCTGTGCATGTTATTTTCGCGGCCTCTGTCAGGAAGCTGAAGAACTAAGTATAGAAACGGCTAGGATTTATGTATGTTGGTTGAGCAACATCACCAACAGTCACAATGAACCCCCTGCATGGGCCATTCAGGAGCCTGATTTTGCCGCTGTTATTTTTGAGTTTGGTTCCTAAACATGTATTCATTTATCAATGGCCATTGGTTGCTTCAGTGACAAGGAGATGGAATTACTAAATGATGCTACACGCCGGTGGTCAAATGCAGAGGTACTGCCCTTCCCTAACCCTTGCCTGACTCATTCTGTCCGAGTTTCTTGTCTGGGACATCAAATTCATTCCGTATATTGTCCAGATGTTCAAAGGGCTTACAGATTTATTCTCCTCCGATTCCACTATGCCGTCCAAGAAAAATCAGAGTAGGACAACCTCGCGAGGGGAAAATACTGCCAGGTTGTCTGATACGCCAAGCGGAGTGACATTCGCAAGGGAGGTCCAGAAAGAATGTGATCAACTAGCCGGACAAATCGCCAACGTTCCAGCTATAGTTTGGGAGCGCTTGTCAGAGGCTGAGGTAAGTTTGAGGGGCAGGCAATTGTATTAGTGTAGCAATCATCTCTAATAATGTCTTTGCATTTTCAGCAAAATCCATTTGATGGGTACAGTCGTTGTTATACTAACCACGACCTCGTTGCCCAACTCCAACAAGCCGATTCCGAGATTAAGCACAGGGAAGCGGCTATCCGACACCTGACTGCCGAGCTGAATTCGTATAAACTCGAGGTGCAGAACCTACGTGCCAGAGAGCAGAGCCTGCGTAATTTTATGCACGAGAGCGACTCCTATCCGGAAGCCACTGAGCATGAAGTGGTTGCTGCGTTTGTGGGAGTCCGCCAGAAAGTCCAGAAGTTAGTCTCGAGCAGGATGTTTCGAATGGAAGGGAGAGAGCTGCACACCGATAGCGATGTTTTCGGGGTGCGGAAGGATCTCTTAGGTTTATGGCAAAAGGCCACACAGCCCAACCGGAAACTCATCCTCAGAGCACTAGTGTATCAGTGTTTAGCTGATAAAATCCTTTCGTATGAGTTCTTCGGGGTATCGGAGCCAAAGTTGGGAGACAGTGCAGTTTCTCCCATGATCGATGGCGTGGTCACTGGTCTTGCTCATTTCGAACGTATTCTAGTGGATAGCAAGGGTAGGTCGCTCTTCTTCGTGCGAAAGAGGTACCACTAACAGCTTTCAGTTTCTAATGATATTGTAACGAACTGGAGATTGTCAACATTGAAAAGCGTCGAAGCTATTGGAATGCCAAAAGGGTCATTCGGTACCGCGCTCGCGCAACAGATATACGACTATTTCACAGCATTTTTAGTCGAGGAAGCGACGCGAGAAGACAGAGAGAAGCTGCTCGAAGGCTTCATCGAGCTCTGCAATGAGGCATATACTCTCCGACTACTGATGCGAAAGTCCAAAAACGACTATTGGTGTCTCAGTCCTGAAATTGGGAGCCCGCAGGAGAGCACCGAGTATCACGCAGATGTCTTTGGAGAATTGGAAGATACGCAAATGGGTAGAAATACTGTTGCTCTTACACTTTTTGGCGGCTTGGGTTCTCGTGCTGGGAACTCAACGGGCAACATAAGGGTTTTAGAAAAGGCACAAATTATTGTAACAAGACAGTAGAAGTACCGATCCGAAGGAAGAAACATGCAGGAGTAGTTTGTCTCAGCTGTCGAGTGCATCTAAGCAGTCTTAAGTATAGTGAAATTCAGCGTACTCCTTGAACATTAGTTGTAATAATCCTTTTACTTCTAAGTCGATATCTCCGATCTCCTACCGCCAGAACAGTGGTGTTGGGGGTTTTGGTGATATCAGCAAGACCCAGATCTCTCTCTGGGCCGCTTATCGACTCCGTGTGGACGCTGGCAGTGGATGAGACGTCGTTTATGAATGCATACCACACTATTGGCCGGTTGCTTGGTGTGTCAGAGACCAGCAATGACGAGGTTAAAGTCCAGGCACTGATTCAACCTGTCATAACCCGGAAAGTGCAGGCCAGTAGTTTCTACACCGCCCTACTATACGCGCCATCTTGATGCAACAAATGCATCTCTCTAGACTTCACTGTGTACAGATGAAAGAACTGAAGAAAGATGGATTATCACATGTAATGATGCACCATCAGCTGCAACCATCTTGCCTTCCAAGTCTTTTCTGCCCGCAAAAGACGTGGGCTTTGATGAGAATCACGTGTAGTAATATAACATCAAGTGTGGAATGACCACGCCGACGCAACTGATGCATCGCTTTTCAAGGCCAGTCTGTGTACAGACGAGGAAATGAAGAACCTTTTTGCGGATCGTTGGCTTGTGTAAGGAAACAAAAAAAAGAATTTCTTGTGTACAAGAATTGATTGAGGAATGAATGAACCGCCACGACAACTCGTGTAGAGTGTTTTTGACAAATTCCGATGTGGTGAAGGAGGAGAAAGTTGTGTGTTTGCTTGATGGAAGAAGTCAACAAAGTAGTAGTATATAGAAAGCGTGCACACTGTATGTAGACACTGTGTGACCCTCTTCCGTCACCCGGCTTTTACGATCGTTTGCACATGGCAAGAGCAAAGCGAGGAGAGAAAAAAACACCCTGATGGGTAAACACTCCATGCCTACCTACGAGTAGGCAATCAGGTGCCTACCTGGGTGACATGCCTGAAAATCTTCACATATGAAACGCCATTAGCTACGACATGGACTTGAGATCAAACGCCATTGATATCGACACAGGCTTTGGTGAGTTTCAAAATACCATATACCTAGCACCTCTAAAATCGATTGTTATTTGGCTTGTCTAGAAGTACTCGCAAGTCAAAACCCCAAAGCGCGTTTCATCATAGCTCCTCAGCTGGCGCATTGGGTCATTCTCAATTTCCGAATCCCTAGCCTCGTAAAGCTCTCGCACAAAGTCGAACGAGTCACGGATTAGGAGATCGTCCTCTTCACGGGAATCAAAGCTCCAGAAATTCCAGTTATCTTCGTTGACCTCGATAAAACGTCGATCGGCCGCCGTAAAAACCTCTGGCTTGTCATTGGCAAGCTGCTCGATTTCGTCTTGGGTGGGGACGTAGGTGAGTCGCTTCAGGCTGAGGTCGATAAACCAGATTATTGATACACCTTCACTCCTCCCAGACGCATATGAAAATGTACGGATAATGCTTGATTCCCAAGAATCCGGACTATACAAATAGGCGAGTTGAGATATTCCATTGCATGGATATAGCTCCAAATTATAGGTGATGTCTTCACTCACCCACCTCCATCCGTAATCTCCAATAGTATGGGGGGGCAGAAAGAAAAGGTCGTCAAATAAACCGAGAGTGAAGTAATGGCGTTCCGAATCTTTGGCGTTGAAGTAGCTAGTGCCGAAATACTTGTGTATGGAGTCCTTTCCGCCAAAGTGCCGCTGCATCAGGGATCGGGATTCCTTGCAAGCAGTCCACAGACCGCCGTCGATGTTGTACGTTGAAGGATTATAATCCCGTGCTAGAGGAGAAGCCTTCTCTGAATCATCCGTCGTGGCTGCGAAGGTAACTTGTTCAAACGTCGGGAAAGCAAGTCGAGACCTTCTATTCGGTCCTGATGGTTGTATCTTGATTCTTGAGATATCAATATTGCGATCATCACCGCCCGCAAAGAGATCAAACCAGTGAACGCCTGGGCAGGAGGGCCGAATAGTGAGCTTCCAGATCTGCTCCCGGAGTTCGCAGGGGAGTTTGGCGAAAGAATGAAAGGTTGTCATGATTTTCTGTTCGATAGATGTGATGGGTGACCGAGACGCAAGGGGGAGTCTGCTGCGATACGAACAATTACTCTGGGGTTATCAGAAGCTTTTTATAAGTTCAGCAGAAATCAGATATCAAGATCAAGCTTTGCAGTCGCAGTTGAAAGCTTTTACCTTGCACAGAGGCTTGCAGAACTTTAGTCTCCATGCTGAAATGGGACAGAGGTACAGTTACATATAAAATTCACGCAAATGTTGACCTTGTTCTGATGGTTGTTATCGCTCGCGCAGTTCATCTCTTTATGACCGGTAGGTCTGGTTAGTTGATGCCTCAAGATTAATGTGTCCTCGCGCTGTAAACATTAATATACTAGCCGGTTCTTCCCCGTTTGTAGGCTTATCATTCGTGTATCAAGCACTCCAGCGTTTGAAATTTGAGAGGGCTGTTATTGGCGCCTGTGCAATGTTTACAAACGCTATCTGCCTGGAGAATGAGTCTTCGCTTCACTTTTCCTGCTTGCCCCTCTTCTTTCTTCTTCTCCCTCCATCAACTAACATCACCAGTAAGTATGCACCCGTTTGAAATGACTATCGTTATGCTTATCAGACTGCTAACTATTCATTTATCAGCAGAACCCGTTCTGATTGTAAGTCCCCCTCTGAGCTGCGACTCGTGCCTGATATCTCTTCGCGACTGGTTTTCCGATTTGAGTTCCATGCTGATGGGCGTTTCTGTGCAGAAACTATTCAACAATATTTCCGCTGTAGGTTACTCCCCATGGTGATTTCTTCTTTACAATAACTAGCATGTTGACTTACTTGAAAGAAAACACAACTTGTTTCTCCCTGTAAGCGTCAAATCAAAACTACCATTCTCCTTCTAAAAATGATCTAGTCACCATGGCAAAAGAAGAGCTTGGCCGTGATGCCCTCCAGGAGGAGGTGCAGGTACATCTGTCCACTAAATCCACATATCAGGACAAGACACTAACGCATCCTTTTATCAGGACTACTTAGAATTGGCATCCGTAAGTAGTTTACTCTCCTCATCTTGAATCGTTGACGTGGTAGGACGGACTGGCAAATTATCCATGAAAAGATTTGCAGGCGTTTTCAGGAAGTAGGTTATCAACGCCAAACAAGTCCCAGGTCTTCTTTTTCGTCCTGTTACTAATATTGGGTATAGGTGAATGAAAGAGCTGCTGCCGTAAGTTGAGAAAGTTGGTACAGCAACATATGGAGCAAGTTGATGGACTGACGCAAATGCTACTGAAGCTGTATCGTGAGCTCTCAGAGCTCTACGCTCGTCGTGCCGATGTAAGTGTATTTGTTTGAGGACCAATGGACAATATTGATCAAAGTAGCGCATGGGGTCAACCAAGGGCTAAGAAGCCCATGAGGAAGAGAACACTTCGGTAAGTTTGCATCAATAACAACCAGGATTCACTGCTAATCTTTCTTCAGAAGGAACAAGTTGGGTCTCCTGAATTTTCTCAGCGACAAGTGCTCTTTGGTGATTTGTGAGTTACCTCCTGGCGCTTATTTGTTCCAAAACGTGTACTAATCTGTGACTTAGGAGAGAAATACAATCGTTGCCCTCGTTCTTGAGTCCTGATGCTATGGACGTGATGTGACCTGCATGAATGCGTTCGACATTGGTTTGCCTGCCAATGGGACTGGAAAGGATGATTCGAGTGACTGAGGCAGATCATATTCACATACAATATGGAAGGGCTGCATACTAATCCAAGTTCCGTCCGGCACAAATTGTCCTACAACCGAACGACCGACGATCACGACGGAACTCAACGACTGGCCAGAGCGACTGGCTACTGTTAGAGCAGGACTGCAGTAGAAGGGATTGTCGGCTCTAATCCGGATAGTCTCAGCAACATTGCCAAACGATCCAAGCATCACTGACAGCAGGGTTTCCACGATTGCGTGACGGATGATAAGTTAGGAACTCTTGTCGACAGGTCAACACGGCAATGGCTCGAGGTATTAAGAGTGCTTTGTCAGTAAACAAGCAGCAAAGGTACGTTTCTTACATGCATCATGCGCACATACTCGTAGCACTAATGATGTTTAGATTGAGTTGCTCGTCAGACAGGATTTCTTTCCGAAACAACGGTCTTGCCTTTAACATGGCGCATCACAATGGCGATGAACACATATAGCCCTACTTATCGAACGAAGCGACCGCCCGATTGGTTAATGACATGAATTCATTTCGCTAGATTGTTGGATTGGTCATATCTTTAATGAAAGTACATCTCATGTCGATCTCTTGTCACCGCCAAGAGCATTCTGAACTGTTCCGCCAATGCTTCCCTCTGTGGTGAACTGCTTTCCTACAACACCGTCCTTGTCGAAGGGACCTCCAACCTTCTGAGCGGTTCCGCCAATTGCGCCGTTTTCTGTGACTGTCAGTTGATTTGCTATGTATTTGGACAGGAAGGCGACAAACCGGTGAACTGCTTGCCGATGGCGCCCTGAGCATCCATTGTCTTGGGCTCACGAGGGACGGCGTCATTGACGGGAGCGTTGTGGACGACCTTGTCAGACATGTTGAAGTTGTTTATGTGTGTATGGGTAGTAAAGTAATTAAAAGAGTAGGTTGTGATAGTGATGGAGTGTAATGTTTAGTCTTGGTTGAAGATGGGTATTGAATGTTGAGTGAGGGACAAACCCCCGTCAACACCGTCATTTTATACATGATGCAACCCATTAACCCGGTTCTATGATCCCATCATTGTGTAAGATATTTCGTTATCGTGGATTGATTGACTTGGCCTGATGAAATCATCATTTAGTAGTGGTGATCAGCGGGCTTGTTTACGGGCATTTAAGTGGGGCTGATGAGGCACGGTATAATGACGAGCCTCTGTGCAGCTGTCCTCAGCCGGAGATTAGGTACCTTAGGTACTTTACTACTACAGTATTTTACCGCAGACTCGGACCATATGCTCCAAGCTATGGGATGTAATGACACTGCTTAGTACTTGACATTTGCTAGAAATGATTGTTTCATCACATTATCAATCGATACTCATGTCAAATCACGATTGTTCTGATATGGATATGTAACAGCTCATGTACCTTGGTTCTCATCTCCTGTGCTGATCAGTCTTTGGAGGCGGACTTGTTGGTGCATCATGAGGTCATCAAGGTGACATATTGTGATGGCTTTGCCTCAAATGGTGAATGTCATTGATTAGATAAGAGAACAATGTGACACTCAACAAGAAGGAAATGCACGTGTTGGTTGATTGCGAATTATGAATTCTAGAAGCTACTCTGATTGCCTTTATACCGGTACTATTGTCTGGAACTGCTCACCACATGAATGTTTGCGAACTTCAAAATTGAACCAAGTTACCCTGCATCAATCAGTTGAAATACGTATTACATGCATCATAACGTTGGGACCTGCAGCAGATGGGTAAGGTTATCGAGGGGAAATACAACTCTGCTAAACAACGTTTGTTGTGTGAAAATGAGCATCTTCAAACAAATCGGTGAGTTAAGTCGTCAAATTTCAATAACCCGGAATATCTAACTGAGAATTATGTGAAGCAAACGATTAAGCAGTGGTAGAAAATCAGCACCCGAATTATTCCCACCAGCTTCACCAACTCTTCCCCTCCCATCTCATCCACCTCACCAACCTCGAAAATTCCTCATGTAACCAATAGTCGATCCAACATCACCCAAATACCTCCCCCCTCGCCACGCTTCCAAAAGCAGCTTTTTCCACTCACGACTGCACCATCTTGACTGGTCGGGACCTGCGTCAACGGGTATGTTGATCCCGTATTAGCTCCCGCCACAGCATTCCAGCAAACAAGACGACCTCTCCTGGTGCCTGCGTTGCTGTTCCTGGACAGAAACAAACTCTCAGGGGGCGTAGTCGAGATTCCTTGCTCTCGTATGATCATCTTTTGGTGTGAAGTATGCTTTTCATAGCGGCAGCCTTGATGCTCTGGATGTGTGATTCCTGATCTCCCGTTTCATTACTGGGGGAGTTGTATTCGTTTCATGTGGACTAATCTACGGAAATTACCTGGTTCAATATCCAACTAAAGTTTTAACCCTTCAACAAGACAAAAGAAACGCTCAGATAATGGACAAACGGAAATTTCGCCTTGTCAATCAAACTGGCTCGTTCCATTCCCTTGAGATCCTCACTAATACCCAGCCTCATCAGCACGGGTCCGTACCCGAGCCAACTCCATCTCAATAATCTGATTCTTCGAATCACCCTTTGCTCCCAGCGACTCATCATGAGATTCAGTGTCCACATCGTACAGAGACGGCTGCGAAGCATTTTTTGTGGAACCGGCGAATGCCTCACCGTGCTTTGAGAGTCTGGCTGATTCCGAACTTCGTGATGCTCCAGTAGTGTAACGGCTGCCGCCACGGCCCGCAGCTTTTCCTTTGACGTAGTTGAAGGCGCGTGACTCTGCGGCAAGGTTGAAGTATGGTCGGAGCGAAGGCAGACAGGCGATGACGAGACCAATGTACATGTCCAAGGAATTCCAAAAGTCTGAGGATGTCAGTGATGATCTGATAAATGATGAGTGAGAAAACTTACGAGCAACTACTAATGGCGTCTTGCCATCCTCTCCTTCAATATACAGCTTGACGAAACGCACAAGACTGACGGCCATGTTGATGAGGCCGAGAAGGAAGGTCAAGTAAACACCCACTCGTAGATATCCCTTGAGCTGAAGATCGGGTACGATAAGCCAGGGGATGATGAAGACTAGGCTTGTCAGTTCATATTCATGTCGATAGACAAACACTACTCACTCAATAAATCTCCGGCGAAGTGAATGGCCCACGTCGCCTTCAAGAATATCTTGGTAGATGCAACCGCACATTGTTCATCGGAATTCATGGACCTTTGAGTCGTTAGTCGATTGCAAATGGCTTGGTCAAGGGGACACATACCAGAGTCTGGTGATGGGAATGCAGAAACTGAACATGAGAACGACGGTGGCGATGTAGGAAAGAATTGCATACACAATGGTGCCCCAGAGGAACATTCTACGCTTGAACATGGACTTGGGCACCACCTGGAGATAGACGCCAAGCAGGGCAGCCTTGCAGAGGTAGAATGTCGTGAAGAAGGGGAAAGCGCTGATCCAGAGCAACTACACCATGTCAGTCACTGTCACTATCACTTCAGGTGAGTTCTTACCTTGAGAACGAATTTCTTGTCCTTCTCAGAACCATTATAGTTGTTTAGTGACACATCGACATCCGGCTCCATCACACCAATGTGGATATACGTGATGCAAAACGATGCCACGATAATGCCCATCGCCCAAGCCGATGTCATCCAAACATCGCTGTCGAGGAGTCTGCGTTTTTGAATGATGAGTCGGAGATAAATGCGGGCGGCGATTACAAATGTTGATAAGGAGATGAGAGTCCATTCCATAATCTGTATGCTGTCAGTTGATGTAGACAGTTGAGCAGGGGGGAAGTACGAACAAGGAGTTCTGATGGTCCTATAGCCATGGTTGCGATTGTTACTGTCGCTCCGACAAGCTGCTATGTGTTCAGATATTGTCTTTGTCAGGTCCAGGGTGTTTTTCTAGTGTGCTGTATATCGAATCGATATCGATATCAACAAGACGTCGAGGACGTGATATTTACAGATCAATCTATGAACTCTTGACCACGAGGGACAACCATTTGATTATATACCACCCGCCACGCATCCAGTCTCGAACCTCATTCAAGGTTTTTCATCTCCATCATTTTGCCCAACCATACCCGGAAACCCTCATATAGCCTGTCTTTGGACGTGGCGCATTCCAGTGATGACAAGCTAGATGGAAGGCAGAACGCCCACCGCCACTGGGACTAGACTACGAACAGGATGGATGGGATGGTAACAAGGTCATAATGGAGAGATAGAAATGGTATGAGGGTTAATGGTGGAAGCTCAAGCCTTGAGTTCTTCGTCGTCTTGGCAGGATGGTGAGAAATGGATGGACATCTCCGTGGTGCAAGGGTACGTAATTTGTGGTTGAAAGGGACTGGAAGCATCGGGAACAAGTCTTGTCTTCCTGTGATCGTCCAGATCTGTCCAGGACTCGATTTCGTTGACGTCTGTTTCCAGCCAAGACTTCAGACCCTGGATTTTCCTTTTCCCACATGAAATATGCAAGGGGTAATGTCTCGTCAGGGGCCGAGACAAGAGGCACTAGCTTGAAGCTGAAGAGGGACTTGGCGATTTGATCTAATCATGGCTGCGGTTTAGTTCGATTTCTAAGCCGTTGACGCATCCGCTGGTATTTAATCCTCCTTGGCTGGATTGTTTCCCGAAGATGGGCTGTAGGGGTCTAGGACATTTCACATAGGGACGGGAAGTAAGTTCGGGGTTTCATTTCATGTGTCCTTGATTCTTATGGGTTGATCTACTCATCGCTGAGGTGTCTTAGAGATACATGATCCAAAGTTTCATTGTATTGCTTCATAGTTGTAGAGCTGTCCCAGTTGTTGTGAAGCCATACTCTGTTATCTTCCCACCCGATCCAACTGAGCCACGAACAAGCCCACGCATTGTTCTGGACGGTTTCGACGCTGGCCACATGGGAAGTACCGGTAATTATTCACACTTACAAAAGTCAAACATTGCCAGTGTCTCGGTTCGGCATCCACCAGTAGGGGTCTCGACTCTCTGCACCTCAGCTATTCCCATCCATGGCTTGACTAACTTTGACAGCTGGACTGTAGGCACGCGTGGTTTAAGCTTATCAGTGGGAACCCTTGCAGAAGACGGACCACTTTGATATCGCACCATTTAAATATTCGAAAATCCAGATCGTTGTGACCCTGGTCGTGCCTGGTTTGAAGTTATGTGATGAAGGTGTCCGTCATGATACTTTCCAGATGTTCTGGAAATTCCATTTGTCCCACGAGTTCGTGCATTCCAACACTGCTGAGAGAGAGTATGTGTAATATGTGACAAGGGCTTTTGAGACGTTTCTCGACCGAGCCAACTTTCGATCAACGACACAATCAACATTTCCAATTGTTCAATGGAGCTTTTGATTGATATCACGTGTGAACTGTGTGTCCCCTTCATCCCACCATTTCCTCATTCATCCTAATCGGCAATAAAGTGAGTGGAGATAAAGCCAGTCCAATGGCTAACCATCATTTGTCCGGGACAAATTACTCTTCAGGGATGTCAGTGGGACTTTTTGCCTACCATGCACATCACATGCTCCCGCGCGCGCAGGGACTGGTCCAGGTAGCAGTGGGATTCGTTTCTGATACATGGAGCGGCCGTTCGCTCGTGTTGTCGGCCGAAGCATGTCTAGTGAAGGGGGCTAATGCCATAGACACGATGCCGCCGCTTGAGTGAGATTCCGAATGCCGATAATGTACTTGATATAGATGAAGCTCTAGAGGATAGTCGACGGACAAAATTACTCGACTCGGTCGCCAGACAAAAGATAGACATTATGTTCAATTCAATTGAACAAGACGCTCGATAAATAGAGATGCTCTTCACATCACAGCGACCCTGATCTACGTTCCTCTTGTCAACACCAATTACCCTACAATGGTCGCCGTTCATCGCTTCCGTTCCGTATGGGGCATCGATCCCGGAGACGACTTTGAGAAATGGCTTCCATGGCTGCCCGACCTAAAGAGGAAAGGATACGGTAAGATTTCAATTCACAAGCGCTCACTCGAATCAGATGACCTGCTGCTGACCACCAGAAGTCGGGATCGAAATCGATATTGCTGGTTTCAATCCCGTTACATTCCCCCTACTACGCGACATCTGCGACACTGTTGGTCTGGAAATTACATGCCTGTACGAAAATCTCTTGTCAATCACACGCATGCCCTCCCCCCTCCCTTGTTTAAGTGATTTTGATTGAAGGAATAAATCGACAAGGGTAGCGCTAAATCTGATTGGGCTGTTAGAATCTTCTCCTCTTGGCCCCAGTACGTCGGCCCCCGACCGAGAGGTCTGGATCCAGAGTATCACCTGGGCTTCTACAGAGAGCAGCTGCGTATCGCGTCGAGACTGAGGCCGGTCAAGATTAATGCTCAGTCTGGAGCGTGAGAGAAACACATCTCGAAGGTTACGACTTTTGACTGATGTGGTAGCAGGGATTATTGGACATGGGATGAGTCTGTTCACTTTTACCAACAGACATTACAGATCGACAAGGAGGAAGGGTTCGCTGGGAGAGTTTGCCACGAGACGCATCGGAACCGGTCTCTGTTTAATCCTTATTCGGCTGACTACGTGCTGAGCAAGGTCCCAGAGTAGGCTGGTATAGGTTCATGTGCCACGGGTTCGAGCTGACCGTTCTTAGATTACGTATTACAACGGATATATCTCATTGGGTGGTGTGTTGCGAGCGGCTCTTGGATCAAGCTGAAGAGGACAAGGAGATCCTTGATCGTATCATTCCTCGTGTAAGGGTCCCTGTCACTTACTTTATAGTATTGACTGATGTCTAGCAGGTGAATCATATTCACGCTCGTATGGGAACAACACAATCTTCGCAATGTCCCGAACCTCAAGATGCGGTGTTCTCAGATGTCAAGGCCTTTTTTGACAACTTCTGGACACGAGTTGTTCAACACTGGGCGGCGAGAGGTGAAGCTGTCATAACATTCGTTCCAGAATATGGGTTAGTAATTCATCAAGACTACCCTACAGTTTGATATGTGCTCACGTGGTGTAGCCCCTTTCCATATCACCCGCATGAAAGCCCTCGTACGTTTGGGGAAGTGGCCGATAGTGAGGGGGCGAGGTTACAAAAGTTGTTCGAAGCAGCTGTTCAACAAGTTTGAGGCTGATTAATGCTGTGCCTGATGGATTTGATAGCGGGAGACTAATCGAGCAGGCATAGAATTTAGACTAGCTTGAATTACAGCTTACCATGGATAGACCGATCTCCTACAAATGGCCTTACAAGTACATACTGAATCATTGTTCGAGATTATGCAAACTCAAATACCTCGACTTGGAGTCTCGAACAAGATGAGCCCAAGCATAAAAGCATTACAAATACACCTAGTTCTACAGGCTCAGAAAGAGTCATGGCAACTTTCTGGACAACTGGCTCATTGCCACTGAACCATGTGGCAAGGGAGACTGGTCATAAGACCCGACGATCTAGAACAATTTCGAGAACCAGTGATGACTCTTGGAAATCCTGTCATCTCGAAGAATAACCGGGTGGCAATACATCGAGAGTCTAGGCTCAGATCATCTTTCCATGACCCGGAAATACGAGCCAAGTTCAGCTGATCCATCTCAAGCCAGCAGTTTCATGTCTGCTCTCGAGGAGATGACAACGGTCCAGAGTATAGAAACGTCGATCGGTTCGATGACTCGTGTGTAAGTATCGGATTGCGTTTCGAATGCTGCTTCGTAGACTAGGAAAGAGAAGACTCTTGGTTGTCGAAGTTGAGAGATTGTAGCCTGAGTCGTTAGGACTACTTCGCTTAAGAGCCTCCGGAGTCGTGAATGAATAGTTCGATATGTATGCAATCTTCAGGTTTGATTTGAGCATCAAAAAAGAGATTTCCGATAAGTGACAGAACGTCGAGAGTCCCACAACGTTTCTCCAGAGGCTCGCAAGGGGCAAATTTTGCAGTTCGTATTAGCAGTGTATTGCAGCCTCGAAAGCGTGCTATTCCTGCAAACCATTAGAAGATCCCCAGATGCCAATGGGCTTTTGCATGTAAAGAAATTGCTCGTGAACCGGACTCTGTTCGGGTAGGTCAACATTACTCTAATTCTCGTCGTAAGCTGTCCACCGAGAGGACTCCTTGGATATCCAAGAAGTCGACCTAGCAGCTCCTTGAATGGCTATGCATGTACTTAACACAAGTCCACAAGCCTAGTATAGCTTGTGCTAGGTAGGAATTTTCTATAATTTCGTTAGACTTCGGTAAATCCCAGTTGTGTTGAATAGGGGATGGACTAATCGATATTGACATCAAACTCAGGAGACTGAGCCGACAATAGACAAACCCATAGAGGCCAGTCAACTTTAGTAGCTACGTAACCAAGCTTTCTTGCGCTCTCGTAAAATCAAACAATTCGGGAGTTTTCATTGCAGACTGACCTTCAGATCATCATTGATAGACCTGACAATGGTGCTTCAATGCGATTCGCTGGAATAAAGTGGCAAGTTCAGCATGCATCTCCGCTATTGACCTTGGCAAATCAATGCTCTGTTTGAGAACTGACCATGTGTTCCTCGGACGTATCAGATGACTCGGGTTCTCGTCTCTCACTCAATTGCACCCGATGAGCTGTCACTCGATGTGAGGGACTCACCCAGACGCGGTTGAGCACGGTGAGTGCATGCAGCGTGAACCTTTTCGACAAAGGCATTTTTGATACTGAAATTGACGCTATCTCGTGCAAGACAAGACCAAAGATTGCTGAAATTTAATTCTGGGCATCAGCGAAGATCAAGTTCGATTGTAACGATAATGTCGTTCATGTCCAACTTGACAACGCATAAATCCGTGCAAGTCAAACACAAACTGATGAATCCAGAAACAAATAGAAAAGAAATAAGTCAGACTTGTCAACATGTACCCAACATGGCGGGATCCCGAACTAATGAGCAATCGATTCGATTTTCTTCCTTTTCGCTTGACACATGTTTCTCATGACTCCCTTTTTTTTCTTTTTCGGAATCATCACACTGCAAACCCGGCACCATGTCATGATTCCAATAAAAACTAGTCACGTTTTTGACTGCATCGGCGCGTCCATCCCCGTCAGATGAACAGGCACGAGATGCATCAGATCCTTGTTTCCCATGAAGCGAGAGAGAGTGTGTGAAGGACACAGCCGTTTACCGTGCTGGGCCATTTCACTGCATTAATTGGGGCAAGGACTAGAGCTGACAAGAAACTGACACGAGCTATTCCAGCCACTCTTTTCATTCTGCTTGTTTCCCGATTTTGCCGCAGGTACACCCCTGACCGTGCTGGGTTGTCGATGGGTCGGTCTGATTGGTCGGTCTACCTCATCCACTCATGTCTGTTCGTCTGTGGGCATTTTCCGGATGAGGGAACCCTTGGGTTCCAGGCGGAGAAGACGGGAGAGGGATCCGGGGTAAAGCGGGGGAAAGCGTTTGGGGGCTGGTGAACTGTGAGACTGTCGTACAGAGATTCGCAAGTGGCAGAACAGTTTCAGAGATGGTAGATGCGGTGGCTTTTCATTATTACAGCATGATCCTGCTGAGGATATCTAGTTATAGTTTATGCTCTGGTCTTGTTATGCTTTGTTGATCATATCTCGGCAAGCATCTACTGTAGACACAAGACCATATGCGAATCTCTTGGACTTTCTTGGCCCGTTCATCAAGTCTCCGAACCCATTAACCTTGCACTTGTCTCTCTTGTTATTACTTTTAATTGAACGCTTGACCTGAAATAGGACCACTAACCGAGAATGAGCAGCACAGAGGCAACAAACGGTAGTGGAAAATAGCACGCCTGTCATTTCTGGAAACGGAGTGACGGCCCGTCACAAATTCATGGACTGATCTGGACATGAGTATCGGGCACACCCCCTGTTCTCACAGCGAAGAGACACACAGTCTGTTTATGTGCACGTAGAACACGAATGGTAGATAGATTCAATATGCCGGATTTGATAATAGCACGAGGACCAATAAAGAATAAAAACGAAAAATAAATCCTTAAAAAAACAATTGAATCTGCCGGTTCGCCCTCGTGTCATGGACTTGTTCCCCCGAAAAGCCACATCCTTTTTGTTTTTTTCCTGTCACTGGTGAACCAACACCCCCTGGTCGAAATCTCATGCCATTCTCCGACGCTCCGTCCCTCCTTGCGGGCTTGACGGGCCATGAACCCGACGGGTCTCCCTTTATTAGGAAGAGTACACAGAAAGAAGAAAAAAACAATAAGGCTACCCACCAAATTGTTAGCGCCCAATCTGCGTGTCTATTCTTTTCCCTCCTCCACATGGAATTGGCATGCCGGTACTGTCTAGTCTCCGCCTTGTGCCCTGTGAACGAATCCTTGTGAATGGTTCGAGTTTGTAGTTGGTAGAACATGTCTTGAAAGAAGGAGAAAAGTCATGAACATCATCATATCACAAAGTGTACACAACTTGACATCGTGACGGGATCTGTTGGACGGCCCTGTTATTCCCTCGGCGTTCCCCCTTTCTCCATCGCCAATCCCTACCTAAGAACCTCCAAGGAAAAGCTTCTTTCTCCATTCACTTAGCCCTACCAAAGCCGTGTCCCCGAGTTCTACAGTAGCATCACCATTGTATCGTATCTGTGTCCAGAATAGACAAGTTCAAGCAGCTGTCCTTTCCCATGGGGTCGGAATTGAATGCATCCAAATCCCCATGGCACCCCCCTACCTGAAATCCTGGGGACGGCCCTCCCTCCCTTCCACCCTCCAAGCACACCCCGGAATTACTCACGGCCTAACCCGTCAAGACAGAAGAAAAAACGTTGAAGCGAAATAGAGCCACCATGTTGGCTCTGTCTTTTCCTTTCCCCTCTCCCCCATGTTCCGCGAACAGTGCACACACCCACCCCGATCTGAGATCTAGAAAGCAGACAAAATCGATTTTAAAATAAGAATTCATGCCGTAAATGAACAACAAAATGGAATGGATTAGTCAAAGCTGAAATCTCAACCCCGTGTGTCGGTTGGCCCGTCCGTTCTTCCGTCGGTGTCTAACCCCCTTTCACCAGTCCTGTCTCTTCTCCTTCTGGCCCTTTGTTGCTTGCCTTTGCCTTCTCCTCCCCCCCCTCCCCTGCCCCCTTGCTGAGTGTATCACACTCACACACGCTCTCCAAAAATTCCCATCCCCCTCCCCTTCCCGTAGTCTCTGCA
>JABFFC010000280.1:0-69465 GCA_013623535.1 Fusarium penzigii | reverse complement strand
ATTCTTGCGAGTCATCGTCTGTCAAAACAATCCCAGTGACATTGCAGATCGAGTCCAACACAGCATTTATCTTCACAGTTCTTTTCATCTCTATCTAAACTTGTTGGATTCCTGCATTTTTACCAGGAATACTTCAACAATAACCAACCATTCAAATTGCCCCTCCCCCTCCCCCTCCCTACCCTATCCACAGCCCTGTAAAAAAGGGAAGCTCCTGGGGGAATAATGATGGATCCATGATGTTACGCCATGGTTTTAATGACAAACAAGTGGCCATTGGTAACCAGTTTGTGCGAATGAACCCTTTTTCTTTTACCAAATCATACATACAGTTCCAACAGACCAGGCCTAGCGGGAAGAAAGGGCGGAGTTGGTGATTCACAAATCCTGGGGGCGTGTGCAATTCAATGTCCAATCTGGGGTTGCTTGGTACATGACACTAGAAAGGTCGTCTTAAAATACATCCAAGCTTTCACTGCAATGTACTTTTCCAGGTACGCATGCCCCATGGAATAGTCGTTTGGACGGAAGCGAGCCCCCTGTCTGTGAAATAACACAATTACTGAGATCGATTCCATGCTGTTCAAGATCAAGTACAGGGCTTCGTCGTACATCTCGCCAAGACGATCAAACTTTTCTGTATCTACGTCAGATCATCTGGATAATTTCTCCATTATAGAAATCCCTCAAGAACCACAGAATCGCATCCTACAACAGAGATCAAACGTAATAGACCAGCATGTTGAATAAACCCATCATCCATCAAACCCATGTCCATAACAAAGATCAATGTCTCTCCTCACCTTTGAAGATCAGGTACAACGCCAAAGCAATTCCCCAACCCCCGGGAATGATCCAACGCTAGCGGCATCCAGGCGGGGGTTGCTTAAATCTCCTCACCTGACCGTGGGAGCTTGGGCTCTTGTCTTCTGTAGTAGGCCTAAGTGGCCTGGGGGTTACTTTGCAGAGCTCACCGAAAGATGGGGGCCTGTCCTTACCGACATGAAAGATCGATCACAAGGCGAGGGTTGAAAATTTTCAGCTAATTAATCTATTCTCGCTTCTAGAAAGGGGTAAGAGAAGGGGACCAGTCTAGAGCTGGGGCTATTGCTGAGGATATTCAGCACCCATGGGAATTGTAATGCTTTAAGCTGTCACGAGTTCTGTTTCATCCCTGGATCCACGACTAAATGCTTGCCTATACACAACGACATGCCCAGGGGATATCACTGCACCAAGGATAAGAAAAAATCTTTAGAAAGAAAGAACGAAAAGAAAAAAGTTCCGGCCGGACGCGGGGCCGTAGGGTCACAGTTCTGCGCCTAGCTTTCTTTTCGTCCATTCCTTCTCCTCCCCCTCCATCTGCCAAACGGTACTTACGTATCAGTACCGTTTTCCTTTCCTTCTATTTCTTTCTCTTACGTTGGAGGTACCATCGATGACACAATGTGCCCAGAAACGGAGGCTTGTCTCCTCATGAAAACTGCTATTGGTCATTTGAAAAAGTTGGATTAGCCCTGAACAAGAAACTTACATACGTCTGTAGCAAGCATCATTTCTCTGCATGGTAGATAATCACTGATTTTCATGTTGGTTTGTCAATGTCAGGTGGTTCATATGCATTGACAATTAGTAATTAGCGGTTCGTTGATACATATCACTGGAGACAAAAACCACTTGGATTGTGCCTCTGTTTTACAACTCATCTCCATAGGCGTGAATTCCTTCTTACTAGTACATAATATTCGAATAACAAAAACCTGGATGTAGAGCATCTAAATGAAGTATCAAGTAATTTTTTCTTCTTGCATGGGGCCGGCATCCTGCCAACCGGCCACCTTGAACCCCCCCCGGAGTGCCCCGGCGAGACCCACTCCGCCGAGGGCCGGCACTCCGAAAGGCTGGATGGTTGCGTTGCTTCCACTAATACTGTACACGATGTACAGTTAGACGCCCTCATCCCCTTTTGCATGTTTTTGCTTTGCTTCTTTTGGCTCGATCTGATTTCTATTACCCCCAGGTTTTTCCCACTCGGGCCTCCAGATCCCCGGTCCCCAGGTTATTACTTGATAGATGCCACACAAGTCTACGCTATTGCCCATCGAGGGGGGGCGGACGTGAAAATTTTTCCAAACCTTGGCCTTTTCTTTTTCTGTTTTTTCTTGGTTTCTCTGTGTTTCCCCACGGGTCGTAACGTTATCCTCTTTTCCATTCCTTTCCCCAAGTTTTCATTACCCCCAGTTTACTTGATCTTGCAGCTTTCGTGACAGCCACGGGACCGCCCGACTTGTTTAGTTCCCCTTCATTTCCAATTCACACTTCCCTCCCATAGACACATTGGTGCAAGAAACCCTGTGCCAGACAAGTACAATGTACAGCCTGGCCTTTTTTGTTGTCTTGGGGCCCAGCGATTTTGTCATGGGCGCCGCTTCATTACCAAATATTCCCTGCACCCCGCATCAGCGCTTGAGGGGCGGATGCTGTTAACGCGTCACGGGATGGGAGAAATTTTAGTACGGAGTTGTTAGACGCAGGCTCATGGGGTGTGCGTTTAGAGAGTGAAGTTCAGACACCAAGTAGACATGCTGTGTCGATGGGATCGAGCTTTGTTCTTGTTTTTGCACGTGTGTCTCTTGTTGACGTTATTGATATGTATGTTGGTGAAACTGAAATGAGATTACATTCTCTTTGCATTTACCACTCGTGGAGCTGATTCAACGACGTTGATCATCTCATTCACGACGATGATATGTTGTGATCGGGTTACATTATATTCAAATGTAGTTCAGGTTAACACGTACACATATGGTAGGATTCTACTTTTCAGCTACAGTATATGGCCTCACTGTACATCTTTCCCATCCCTTGGCTATTGCACAAGGAAGCGGCTTTGATACGTCAAACGATAACGGTCAGTCTACCACCTATCATAGGCGCCAGCCCTCCGTTTTCGCCATTCATTCTCTTATCTCATCATCATGGACAGAAAGTACGGTACATGACTTCCCTCAGCTCAGCCCAAGTCTCACACCATGACTGCGCGCTGTCAGACATTGCCCAGAAAGGTGCTGACTGTGATGGGTAGTTCGTTGTTGTGCCTGAATGTACCTGGCCTAGTCTCATCCAGTTCGAGTTCTATTTTTGTTGTAGGTACCTTTCCGAGTCCTTGTCAGCTTATCAACCACACGTTTTATGTAAGCCCTCTATAAACTGCAACCTCGATCTTGAGTGAGCTTTTTCGGGTTCTCCCACAGGTTCGCAGCTGCGAGAATAGTAAACTGGTGTCTATCGATCCAATTGACTTCGATTTCAAGATCGAACAACTGCCTACTGTCACAGGTCCTTCTTCCACATTACTGGCTTACATGCATGATATTTAGCACTGTAAATCAACAGCAAAAAAAAAAAACACCTGCCAAACCAGGTACACACCAACTTGAAAGGAATCACACAGCGACACTATCACCTGCAGAGAATCCTCCCATGCTTCCTGATATTTGGGTCATAATTTGGAAGAAACCACTGTCAGGATTCTAGCACAGCACCACAAGGATGTGACATAAGCCTTTCCCCACTCATGAATCCCTTCCATCATCGCAGGGTGCCCTCTTCCAATTAATGACTTGACTGGAAGATCTCCCAAATGCTGACACACATGTGGGAATGTCCTGTACCCATGGAACGTTAGGGGAGAAGAGTTTTTCTCCATGCCGGCTATCAGTGGCTCAGCTCAGGGCTTCCTTGGGGCTGCCCAGGCGCTCAAAACGCCCAGAGACCCTCTTCCTCCCCGCACCCATAATCGACACCGTCTCCTCCAAGCCTCGAGGACCCCTTAGGATCCATCCCGGTAGCATTATGTTGCCGGCTCCGGGGCTAGGAGGCTCAAAATAACACGAACCAGACTACTTATTGAATAGCCTCCACAAGACCTGGAACTTGTTATGGGCAGTATCCTGACCCGCTTGGAGCTGTTTGCACCTACCGTAGGTGTTATCAAGGGTAAAAGTGCATGGATTGATCACGATGTACTTATCCCGCAGACAGAACCCAATTGCAAGGTCACGATGCTCACCTATCAATACGGCCTTGGTGCACATGCCCCCTCCCTTCAAAGCTCTCCCTGTGACGAGTCACGATAGTGTCCCCGGGGAGCTTCAGATTGGTTCCCCAGCAGTTTTGCGGTGAGGAAAAAACCCAGCCCTCCCGGGCGACCAAAATTACGACGAACCGGGTGCCCAATCCAAACCCTCATTTACACACATGCTAGAATACACCGGCCGGCCGAAACTTGCGCACGGCGCCGAGCACGGGGGGGCGTATTTTGCAAAGGGGAACCAGATTCTCAAGGTCAAGGGGAGAGGGCGTTTCACATCACACCTTCAATTTTGTACGTACTCTTATGGAGTGGAACATCCATTCAAGGTATCGTGGGAAAACCTCACCCTTGCCTGCACGCAACCCAACAGTAAGTACACGTGCTTACAGTGAGAGGATTATTAATTTCGTAAACGAGGGAGAGAGAAGAAGAAAAGGAGCTGGATTGTTCAAGGTGTCACGACATGGTCCTTGGAAAAACCAAGGTGTACAAACAAACACATTGTGCATCCGGTCAGTCCGAGGCGCCGGGTTTCTGCTGGTCAGGTGTAGACACATAACTCGAGACATGCTCACGAGAACCCATCGTATCCTTACTTGTTTTTTTTTCTTTTCTATGATTGAAGAGTCCGCGGAGCCATAACCGATGCTTCCGTTTTCAGTTTTTGTCACTTATACATTAGAGTCCGCAGTTGAGACTGGATGATCCAATTGTGAAATTCCAACAATGTAAGAGCATTGAATACGTAGGTGCAAATAACTGTTCTATCACAGTACGGCGTCTGCATGGTAGCTTAGTCTGTACCTGTTCCAAGTGTCCCTGGCATGCCACCTCGAAAATCCGGGGTTGAGACGGGAGAGGTCTTCCAAGTCCAGATCACCCAATCGGCAGTCTTTGTCTCCTGGCCCCTACTCTCTCAACTTTCTGGTCCTGTCTTCCCGTGGCTTGTAACGAGAAACAAGCAAAGCATCAATACGTACCGTATCTCTCATCCATCAAACATAGGATTCATTACGTGCTTGAGATGGAGGTACCGTAGCCAACCATTCAACTAAATCAACACCCCCCTAGCTGGTCCTTTGTTTACCGCTCACTTTGCCTCTTGTTCTAAATTCAATCCAATTCAAGAGCTTCCCATGCACAGAGCAAATGCCGGGATTGCTATTTACTTTTTGAGAAAAAAATGGTCACGATGTCCATATGTCTAATTACGAATTGACCTAGCTACTGCGGGCTCCATAGGTGAGCAGGTCAGGTGGTGGCATCGTCAAAGCCTAGTATTACGTACTAGTGTCTTTGTGCCCTGTGCCATGGCTGTTGCTGTCTCGGCCCTTAGACGACAGAAGGACACTTCTTACCTTTTGACAGAAATTCGACTCAATTATGGATCGTGAAGTTGCCACGGTGTAGAAGGGATGAATTTGTTGGGTTGGGTTGGGTTGGGCTGGTTTGTGTTTGTGTTTGTCTTTTCCCCTATCCTGTTGGCATATGCTAAGCTGGGCTGGGCTGGCAACACTCTGGCAACAACTCTTGCACTCATCTCCTTTGCCTTTGTTCGTCCCACCAGCCATTCTTTGACAATTGTTCTTCTTGACAAGTCACGTACTCTTGTTATCCGCATAATCGAATTTCAGTGCTCGTTTCGTTTTGCCTTGAAGCCAGCAGTTTTTTGCGTCATCCTTCGGTGATATTACGCCAAACAAAGCTGCTGTCGTGAGAGCAGATATCTCGGAGAACCTGCCTCGACTTTATCACAATAGCTGAAAGTGCGGTTCTAGGCAATGGTCGAGGGCATGTTGCTATACAATATTGCGAACTATGATGCGCAGGCTTTTGTCCTGAGGTTTGCTCTTATTTGCCACTTGTATTGGAGACCATCGAATTTGTAGATGCACCGGTTTTGCATATGCTCTGCAAAGGATAGCCAGGCAAGTATAGTCCTCTCCAGACAGCAGCCATTTACCGCCAGATAAATGGACGCATGTCATTGTTCGAGCCATGCCGAGCTCAAGGTTCAATGCCACATTGTCTCAAATTGTAGGCTGTGGTCTCGATATGCACGAGGAAGCTCTGCTTGAATCATGGGACGACACCGTTAAAGGCAATTTGAAGGCCATTCGAGTATCAGAACATGGGATCATGCGGTCGTCAAGTTTCTCTTGCATGTAAGTTAAGCTCAGATATTGCAGCAGTTGTTATCCAAAAGGACACCAGCTGGTCTGTTCTTGGTTGAACCAGTTCAACAAAAAAAGAATTGGGAGTAGAGTACTTAAAAACAAGAGCCAGCTCATCACCTTGAATGTAATATCCGGGTGAATACTGTTTAACTGCGGTCTTGAATCAAACCACGGTTTCAGCATTCTGAAAACACAAGGATGAGTAAATTTTCTCAGCAACCGTCGATCTCAAATGTTACGAGAGAGGCGATATAAGAACACGAAGACAGGCAAAGAAGTTCAAAACGCGAAGTCATGAGTGAGGAGTTATAACGTGTCAATAGTCATGAGTATCAATATCCAATTGACGATCATGTAGTGTAAAGGGAGTTTCGTTCAGAGGCAACACACGCCAGCACGTGATCGTCGCCGATTCCTCGGGTAAACCCACGCCCCTGCGGCCTAACCATCCAGTTTGACCAAGCTCTAGTTCGTCCAAAAATTTCTCGTGACGCCAACGAACAACTCAACCACCAGCCCTTAACCGCAACTATCGTCGTTCCTTGTTCGCCATTACCGACGGTACTCGATCTCATCGACACAAGAAGTGCGGTCTCTCCACCACTGTTCTTCTGTAATCGACTCCTGAAAAGCTTTTGTTTAGCCTTTTTCATCGTTGATACTTCCCTGGCCATCGTCATCAAAGGCTAGCTCTACTTCTTTCTTAATCACATCTCTTCACATCAGTCAAAATGGTTATTCTCACCGAGGTCGAGGACGAGCACTTCCAGTCCACCCAGGCTGGTCCCATTGACGACGATGACGACTACAGCGATACTGGTAGGTCCAGTTTCAACCATGATGGACAACGTTGATTTCCCATTCTAACTATCTGAAAGATTCCGAGATCTCCAACGAATCCGATTACGATCCTTCAGAAGAGACTCTCGCCGAGCGATTATACGCCCTCCGTGATATCATTCCTCCCACAACCCGTTCATGGATCTCTAGCCGTGCTAGCACTGTCTCTAATGCCGCCTGGAGTGTCCTCTCCTTCAGCGGCAAGGGTGCCTGGGTCATCACTACCTCTGCCCTCTTCTTCGGTGTTCCCTTCGCCTTGTCCTTCGCCGAGGACCAGCAGCTTACCGCTATGGAGCAAGAGTACAGCATGCGACAGGCTGGTGGTGAGCTCCTGACTGCCGGAGCCGAGGGCAGCACTGCCGACTTGGTTGGCGCCGCTCTCGACGGCAAGCCTGCTCAGCCTTCTCTGTAAATAAGAATTTAACATGAGGGGTGTCTCAACATCTGAGTCTATGACTGGATGAAAGACACTGGTGCAACGACATAACCCCTTCAGTGGGTGTTCTCCAAGCGGGCAACTGATGGCCCTTTCAGTGTACAATAATAGGATATGGCGCATCATACCAAGGGGCTCCATTTTTTATGAGATGGTCCTGGATCTCAGGACGGGGCCGCAAAAGGAACAAGATGCGGGTATATGGTATATGGGTACCAATGATGTAAAATATGAAGAGGATGAGGGATAAATAATGGCTGCGATCTCATCTCATGAAAAAGTGGCTGTATGAATCTTGTCACAAATATCCTTCTCTGATTGTGCATATATGCGGGTGAATGCTAGACCAGCGTGTGATGATATTGTTGTCGGAGTGTTGACCTGGTGTAGAAGTTGGACTGCTATGTAGGGTAGTCGGCCTATCAACTCTTGGAGCGTGTCGAATTGGAACAAATCAATACAATATGACTTATGAGTATTTTGATATCTAGAAGAAGTTAAGCAATAGGAAAAACTATCGCAGTTAGAGAGCTGGCTTGGATTCGCGATTCGGAGCACGTCAAGATCTAATCACAATAGTCATAGTTTAGCTGCTACTTACAGAGGTTCCACCAACGACGCATAAGAAGAAGGCCTTTCATCTTTGACATCAATTGTGCCAGAACAACCCAAAGACCCGAGACTCAGTTAACCACACTACCATGATGGATTATATAGCACTACCAAAGATCGAGGTATTAATGAAAGCCCTAATTTGTTCATCTAATCTCATAACTGACAGCCCGGAAGCTACACGCTCATCTCACAGGCAGCATCTCCCGTCGGGCCCTTCACGAGGTATGGCTTCGCAAGAAACAAGCGGGCGAGACAGCCCTCGAGGATCCTCTGCAGGTGATGCCAGAAGGGAAGCATGACTATGACCTTGACACGTAAGGAGGCGTGGCGTTTATCTGAACCCTCTGATACACACGCTTACTCGCGATAGCTTCTTTCCACTATTCTCAAGTTATATCTACAACCTTCTCACCGATGAGGAATCAATTCGATATACTACAAGCTCAGTCCTACAGTCCTTCCACGATGATGGCGTTGTATATCTTGAACTTCGCACCACGCCCCGTTCAACACCACACATCTCTGCCGAAACGTACATCTCCATCCTCCTCTCCACCATCTCTTCCTTTTCTCAATCTCACCCTGACTTGCACACTCGCCTCATTCTATCGGTCGACAGACGGCACACTCCTGAAGTCGCGGCGGCAACACTCGCTCTCGCGCTTAGGCATCAACACGAGGGCGTCGTAGGACTCGATCTCTGTGGTGATCCCACTGCTCGTCCTGACGGAGAAATTAGTATCTTCACACCCGTTTTCCGCGAGGCTAAAAGTAAGGGATTAGCTGTGACGGTGCATTTCGCCGAGGCGGAGGCGAGCGGTTCGAGAGAGGAGTTGGATACGTTATTGTCATGGGAGCCAGGCCGGTTGGGACACGTCATCTGGGAGGATGATTACACCAAGAAAGAGATTGCAAAGAGGGGATTGTGTCTGGAATTATGCCTGAGCTGTAATGTTCAGGCTGGTATGGTCAAGGGTGGATTTGAAGGTCACCATTTTGGAACTTGGAAAGGGGTCGAAGGGCCAAAGATTTCACTTGCGGTAAGACTCGCTGATTTGATCACTGTGTGTGAAGAATGACTGATGCTAACATGTTACAGACTGACGACGTCGGCGTCTTCGGCAGTCCTTTGTCAAACGAGTACCGTCTTGTTGCTGAACACTTCCGTCTCAACCGACACGATATCTGCCTGCTGGCACGACAAGCCATCGTTAGCATCTTTGGGGGTGATGAAGAAAAAGATAGGCTACGGCGCATCATGTGGACTTGACAGTCCCAGGACACCCTGCGAAATGAACAAGGTTATTGCTAAAAAAAAAGGCTAAAGTGGTATTTGTATTCAACTACAATAAGGTAATCTCAGAGCGGCGATACTAAGGGAGTTGATCATGCCATTCCTCGCCAATCATAAAGGTATACGTGAGGAGACTCGAAAGAAACCAAACAAACGATCCATAAAAACGCCATGTACTTTTTTGTGATCATCCTTTCTCATCAGACTCAAACTTGACATCGTCCAATTCATAGCGTCACTCTTCGTAATATTAATGAACTCCATGAGGCGGAGAGTCGAGGTCCACGTTCTCAACCATGGTTCGCTGACCCTCAGTGTCGCGGACAAGATTGGCAAAGAAGCGGGATGCACGCTCGCTTTCACCCTTGACCTTGATGGTTTCGTCGCGCTTGGCATTGAGGTCCTTGACGCTCTGGTCGAGACCGACGCGGAGGTTGTCAGCAGGGAAGCGTAGGACCTTACGGACGGATGAGGATATGCGGGATGCGTTGGAGTGGACATAGTCTAGCTCCGTGAGCTGGGTAGAAATCTTGGTGGCGAGTCGAGGAGCGAGCGAGTTGGGGATCTGCTGCAGAACATATGCAGTGGCAGCGACAGCTGAGATTATTGTTAGCAAAGTCAATGAGAGAAGTTAAAAGGATATAGAGCTTACCAGCTGCGAGGAGGCCAGGGAGGATAAGATGACGGAGGTTGTCGTTGCTTAGAACGCGAGTCGCCGTCAAAGCCTGGTCCATCCAAGTGTTCATGCCAATCATGCGAGGTACGACTGCACCAGCCACGGTCAGAGCCATGCCAGTACCTGCATACTTCTCTTGTCGCTGAAGAAGAGTTGTCCAATCAACAAAGTCCCATAGTTCAGTAGGAATGTCCACTTGGCGAGCGAGAGCATCTCGTTTGCGTCGGAACATGACATCGGGTCGGAACTGTAGGTTTTGAAATTCGTCACCAACGTGTAGAATACCGAGCTGCTTAATAGCGTTGACACCAGTGACCGTCTTCGCACGAGCGTACTCTTCACAACCCGTTACAGAGTTGGCAATGCGAGAGAGCATGGCCTCCTTAAGATCCTCGGCATATTGGAAAGCGCTGAAAATACCAGGGTATGGAACATCGTAATTACCATCTCCGGAATGTAGGATAGCCGAGTTGAGAGTTGTTCGGGTGTGGTCGTAGACATCCCTGCAGGTCTCTTCGATGTTGTTGTCGATTCGATCACTGACCTCAGAACAAGCCTTGCGGCTCGATTCAAGCTGTGGCTCAAGCTCCTGGAGCTCCTTAGTAACTCGCTCTAGTTCAGAACGGGCTACTTCGTTATTCACAGTAGCGAGGGTATGCACATCATTGAGGATATTGAGTAGGTAAGTCTTGGCTGGCGCAAGCTTTGACCGCGCCCTCTTCTCCAAAACGAAGCGCCGTAATGATTGCTCGAGAGCCTCGAAATCGCGAACCTTGTCCAAGTCCTTGCCCTTTCCTTTGTCATCACCATCGCCAGGATCGCCAGCACCTCCACTAGAGCTTCCACTGCCACCGGGTCCTCCGGGAGGAGATGGACCAACAGGGACAGCGTTGCTGGAAACAAAATGAACAAGCTCTGACGACTCCTTATGTGTTCGGGGACTAAGACCTGCAACTTGATCCAAAACCATCTTTTTGCAGCGTTCTTTGTCTCTGATGTTGTCATAGCCGTTGACAACGATGAAGATGTAGGCCTTTTCGGCAGCGGCGGCCCAGATGAACTCCCTAGACGATTGAGTAAAGTGGTTTGCTGCTGATACAACAAACACCACAACATCAATCTCTTCCTGGCGGGCAAAAATAGCAGTTGTCTTGGTCGTGTCGAAGTTAAGGCCAGGTGCATCGATCAGGGCAATGTCCACAACTCCGTTATTCAATAATGATTCGTCGATAGTCCTTGTGTCCTTGACATAGACCTTGCACTGCGTGTATGTCTCGTTGTCGATAACGATCTTTTCCAAAGCCTTCAATGGGAACACATCATATGTTGACTCGTCGCTTCGATCATATGCAACTCCTTTGTGGACAGCATGCACCTCCTCAATACCGGAATTTTCTCTCGCATCCAGAACCTCGCAAAAGATAGCAGTGCAGGGTTGCTGATCTTCTGGAAGAACCTTTCGTCGTAGCAATGCGTTGCAGAATGTGGATTTGCCGGCGTTGAGATCACCTGTGACCAAGACTTTGCTTGCAGTGTCTTCAATACGTTCGCGAAGTGAAAGCAGATGTTTGATACTTGAGCTGATTTTGCCATCGAGTAGAGACGCAATAGAGTTCTTCTCAAGTGAGTGAACTAGCTCAGCTTGATGTAAGGCTCCTAGCTTCAAGTCAAGCTTCAGAATAGAAAATTCCTGCGCAATCTGAGGCGAAACAAGGCGGGGTTCAGGTACTGTTCGGGTTTCGGCGGCCCGACTCGATTCAGCGGCACCTTCTTCAACAGAGGTCATAGATCGTCGAAGCATGGGATTTCGAACCGCTGGTGAAGAGACGTGATCGCCCATGACCGAGTGCGCATGGGCGAAGTTGGGACGTGCGGTCTCGTTGGAGTCGCGGCGGGCTCGTTGAACTGAGGGATAGTGGGCTGGCCAAGACGCATTCATCTTCTGAAGACTCTGAAGCAAGTCGATGACTTTGTTAATGGATCGTCCCAAGGTCGCGCGGTGAGAGTTGTACCACATCTGGTGAATAGCTCCAGATGCAGGGCGGTCATGGTGGGTTCCCATGTCCCAGGCGGTGGATGCCAGTGAGCGATAGTCGTCCCCAGCAATACTTCCTCCGTATCCTGAATCAACATCTAGCATATTTTGAAGGCGTGCCGCATGCTCGGAAGTGGTACCATTGCCAACAGTCATGTAGTTAACTCGAGAGGAAGGGGCGTTTCCAGATGGTGGCGACGAGCGAGATGTAGAGTTGGGAGAATCCGAGTTATTCTGAGAATCAGACTCAAACTCGGCTTCTTGGTGCAGAGGGGCCTTGCCCTTGCCATTTCCGCTAAAGTAGTCGTGGCTCATAATGAAGCAACGTATCGCAGTTCGAGCAGCATGTTTCTGCGATGCGAAGAAAAAAAGAAACCAGAAGAGGATGCTTCAGTGGTGGATGATGTCGTCCAAGGGCGGCGGAGTTCAAGAGGCGGGAACGAAACTTGATGTATTACCTTAATCCCTGACTGCCGCCCCATCTCTGCATGATTTTTTTGGGATGACCGCGACAAAATTCCGGGTCCGAGCTGTGGCGGTGACGCGTTGATTGGCTACAATGCTCATTCTCCCAGCCTAAGCATTACTGAACTTAGGCCTTATCTTATGGTGAGGAGCGGCGGTAAAGCCACACTTTAGGTACTGGGGAACCATGAACCATGAACACGGGCTTTCCAAGGTTAGACTCCCTGTAAGTTCAGCAGAAGCCTGACAAAGACCGGTTACGTATGTCGGGGTTTCCGTTGCACGACTCGACCGACATCTACCTACATAGTACTTACTCAACAACCACCGATCTGCCTTTGACTAGGCACCAGAGATTTCTTCCTTGACTTGCGCATATTTCTTACCGTCTTGTCATCGTTGGGCCCGTCGATACTGGGTTCTTTCTCAAGCGTCTCTTGCCCCATCTCAGCAATCTCGACGTCCATTCTCCGTCAACCACGTTCACATCCAGTTCCCCGCCCACCATGAATGTAAGAACAACTACGCCCTCGGAGTACCCCAATGCATTTTTTGAAGACTGACCCGATGTGTGTCGATACAGCTCCTCGAATGGGCTTTTGGCAAGCGCATAACGCCTGCAGAGCGTTTGCGCAAGAATCAGCGCATGCTTGACAAGGCTATCCGCGAATTGGACCAGATGCGCGTCAAATTGGAGAAGCAGGAAAAGACCCTTATCCAACAGATCAAGACTAGCGCAAAGAATGGACAGATGGGCGCTTGCAAGATCCAAGCCAAGGATCTGGTTCGAACCCGACGTTATATCGAGAAGTTCTATTCCATGCGAAGCCAGCTGCAAAAGATCTCTCTCCGCCTTCAGGTACGGGACAATAAACCCGCGTTTCGTTGTCGCTGGATGGTATAGGAAAAGACTGACATGTGCAAATGTAGACATATCGAACGAACGAGCAAATGATGACAGCCATGAAGGGAGCTACTCAGGCTCTGGGAAGCATGAACAAATCGATGAACCTACCACAACTCCAACGAATCGCCATGGAATTTGAACGAGAGAACGATATCATGGACCAACGACAGGAGATGATGGATGATGCGATAGACGATGCCATGGACGTTGGTTTGGAGGAAGAGGGTGATGAAGTGGTGGAGCAAGTGTTGGAGGAGATTGGAGTTGACTTCAACCAAGCTGTATGGTTAACACTCTCTTTCATACATGGACTTGAACTGACTGCTTATAGCTCGGCGAGACACCGACTGCTCTGGGAAGTACCGCTGTACCTGAAGGAAAGATTGCTCAAGCCGTTGGTGGTGGTGGTGGTGGTAGCGGCGGCGGCGGCGGCTCTGGCGGTGACCCTGTCGACGACGATCTTCAAGCAAGACTGGATAGTTTACGGAAGTAAACGGTCATTGATCCTGACCGAGATGACAAGCTGTGTTTCGGTATGAGCGATACCAATCTGGACGAGCACTTGTCTACAACAGAAGAGTACATATTGACGGCACTGAGGATGTCTAAGCTGCGAGCAAGGGAGGAAATTTATGCTGTTGTTCCCGTTGGACCCAAGGCGCATAGGTGTATGGATAAAGCATGTGGTGCAGTCATATTTGCAGTGTTTTGAGTTGGTTGTGTTATTATTCTTTAGAAGGAGAAATACTCTATGCTTGAATTGTTCTTTTCTTCCTCAAAGGACCACGTTCAACAGAATAGGGAATGTCATTGTTGGCCCATGACCGAATAGACATTCTTATTCCTACCTATCCATAGCTTTGCTCAGACACTTATCAATCGTTTGTGAAGTACAGTCAGCATACTGCCGTCCAAGGGAATCAGAAATGCGGCTAAATGGCCCATCTTCCACAACTGCTGTATCTTATTAGATGCTGTAGTTAGACTACATGAGTTGTATGAAAGAAGCAAATTGGGTTACAGCTACGAGTTGTTATTTTTTGAGGCGTTAATCTACCAGCCATGTTTCTTCATCGCTGTTCTCCCATGGTCTAAGCGTCTGACCTGCATCGTGACTTTGTAAATGGTGCCCAGACTGTAGAGTGCCCTGTCGACCTCTCGCCGAGGACTTGTTGTCTATTCGACTTCTTGACTAGAACCTACCTACTAAACTTTGACTCTTCTGACACATAGTAAAACAGTAGATCTCTGGGCATGGATGTACAGACAGACAATAGATCATTCGCGTTGAACGGTACGCTCAACAGTCAAGATGATCCTGGCGGTTGGGCCACACCCTTGAAGCGCGCTAAACAGCACAAGAGGCGACCCTGACCACTGAGGTGGAGAAGTATCCTGCCTTCTTTGGCCGAGCCATTGGGTCGTTAGGACCCTAGTTCACTACAGCTCTGCAGCATCGTAGCACATCCACTACCAACCTCCAGACCTCTCAGAAAATCCAACCATTCTATTGGACTGGGTGAAAAAGAGCGGAGGGGAAGCACAGCCCTTGGGACCACGCGCAGCCTTAACTCAACGCATGGAGAGGTATGAACGACCCCCCCGTCACAACCAAAGACCTCCACCTGCTGCTATTACTACCACCTTCAAAACATATTAACTTATCCTTCTTCACCAAACTACCTACCTACACGTAGACCACTGGTTTGTTTGGACCTCTTGACCTTTCTTACCTAAGACCTAGGTAGCTTCGTCAAGCGGTAACATCAAACAAACCTTTTTTCGTCTTACACATCCGACAGAGCCGCGATCTGGGTTTTCACTTTTGTCTTCCCTTCGCCCTCTCTTCCTTCGTCTTGCCTCGACCGCAATCCTCGTCTACTTCCTCTTCGTCGCCAAATACTTATCGCTAGGTATGTCTTGACTGCGCGTTAGTGTATGTCACTTTGCGCCGCTCATATGTCCTCTTACATTTTACACCTTATTGCCTCTGCATGTTTGTTTGTGATATTCGCATCTCTAGCCCCAGGTCAAACGTTCTGTTGCTCTCCCCGCCATCGTGTCACCCCCCCACGGTTGACTACGTCACGGTAGTCTACTACGTGTTCGCGCTACGGCTTCAAAAAACAATGAAGGCTTGTGAGCCTACTTGGATGCATCCTTTTTGTCGAGGTGCTCAGTCTGTCTACTTGTTGATCACTTTATGTGGTGCTCCTTTGGTCTTACTGCATGCTTTCCCCTCTATACCCATACCCTGTTTATCTACAAACCGCTGCACTCAGCCAACGTTTGCTTCAACGCCTTTGACGTAGTCTTCCTAACTTCAACTAGAGCCACCCACTTTAGCGCCAAAACGTCACCGTTCACCTTTCGCATATCTGGTATCTTCAGCGAACTTGATCATTTGCGATAGAACAACAACATTCGATAAATCACAGCATCTCTGGTGCTGACTCTTCTTCCGTTCTTCTACAACACACTCGAGGTCTCTTTGCTTTTCCACAAGCTGGCGAGCAACAAGCGTCGCAGTCTCTCCTCAACTGGAGGAAGTCTGCTGAATAGAATGTTTGGCGGCAGTTCCAATTCCACTGGTAACAAGTCAGAGAGCGATTCCAAGTCCGACAAATCTACCTCCCCCGAACCCGGCTCTGGCCCCAGCGCGCCCGCCCCTATCAAGACGACGGACCAAGCTGCTAGTGGTGAAAAACGAAGCGGCAATGGCAGCCCACCAACCCGACAGGATGTTGGCGTTCCGACAGATAAGAAGCGCAGAAGCAGTAGTGTGAGCAGCAAGGCTAGTAGCTTGCTGGCCTCAGCCAAAAACTCCTTGAGCTTCTCTCAGGGTCGAAGTGGCAACTCTGAGGGCTCACAAGGGTCTCTGCAGAAGCTAGGTAAACAGGATCCTGCCCTGGCCGTCCCTCAAGGTCAACACAACAACTCGGCTGGCGAGTCCGTTCCAGGTCCCAAGTCCACGTTTCGCGTAGGTGTTTGGGAGGACAGGAACAAGAAGTGCCGCCGAACAATGGAGGACACCCACGCATTTCTATACAACTTTGTCCAGACCCCGGCCGTAAGTGATGCTCCTGGCAGAGATAAATCGGAGGGGGATGATAGCTCAGCCGCCCAGGACATGGTAGAATCAGACAATGGGTACTTTGCGATTTTTGATGGACACGCTGGTACCTTTGCCGCCGACTGGTGTGGCAAGAAGCTCCATATCATTCTCGAGGATCTTATACGCAAGAATCCCAACGCCCTGATTCCAGAAGTGCTCGACCAGGCCTTCACGGCCGCTGATTCTCAACTTGAGAAACTGCCGCTCAAGAACAGCGGCTGTACTGCAGCCGTTGCCATACTCCGTTGGGAAGAGCGTATGACGAATGACCGGATCGCTCCTAAAGCCCCCAAGTCCGACGACTCCAAGCTGGAAGCACCAAAAGAGAACGTCACGCCTAGCGAAGGAACGAATCCTTTAGCCGAAACGAGCAGCGTAAAATCTAAAGGCAGCCGTCAACGTGTTCTCTATACGGCAAATGTGGGAGATGCTCGCATCATCCTCTGTCGTGCAGGAAAAGCCCTCAGACTGTCGTACGACCACAAGGGTAGTGACGAAATCGAGGGCAAACGTATTGCCAGCGCTGGTGGTTTGATACTCAATAACCGCGTCAACGGTGTGCTCGCCGTTACGCGTGCTTTGGGCGATGCCTATATGAAGAAGCTGGTCACAGGACACCCGTACACGACCGAGACTGTTATTCAGCCAGACAGTGACGAATTCATTATTATCGCGTGTGATGGAGTAAGTCAAGATATGCAGATCCTCTGGCCATTGACGAAAAGCTAACAGATCGTAGCTTTGGGACGTATGCAGTGACCAGGAGGCTGTCGACTTAGTACGAGGCGTTAGTGACCCCGTGGCCGCCTCGAAACAACTTGTTGACTACGCCCTCAACAGGTTCAGTACAGACAACCTGTCATGCATGATTATCCGATTGGATCAAGGCAAAGAAGATTTAGTGGACGCCGAGGGTGCTGTGGTCCAGCCCAGCGAAGCAGACAAGATTGTAGAGGGAGTTAAGCAGAAGATCGCTGAGGGCGATGTTCCAGCAGAGGGTGTTTCAGCAAGCAGCAATGCCCCCGGGAAGGATTCGAGTGTTCCAATCCGTGAGGGAGAGTTTGTGCCCACCTCACTGGATGAGGCGGTGGAGGAGGAGCCGGAATCTGTTCATGTCCCAAAAACAACGGACGATGTTCCCGTGTTGAACAAGCAGGCTGTTGAGGATGCCCGTAAGGATAAGGCGCCAGAAGAGGCGCAGTAAGCAGCAAGTTGTTAGATTAAGGTCAATGGACCTCGGGTGCTTCAACGAGTCTCGACATGTATCTTGATGGACTTTGTAAGATGAGAGGGGACTCGTAGTACAAGGACGAAAGAGTGCTGCATTAAATGATAACAAGAAATAGTATTCCACTTGAGATTTCACGAAGACAATGCAGTCTTGTATGCAAGCCGAACTTGATATTGCCAAACGTGTGACCTGCTAGATAGATGGTGGTCTAACCTTTCAAGTCTGAGACCACATGGAGGAGATATTCCAGAATGGCGGCCAGGTGGTAGCATCCAATGAATAATCATATGCCCCATCTTGACACTATGGACTTAGTAGTGTGTGGTAGTATATTGATTGAAGGACGAGATAAGATCCCCCAGAATGGCAAGGCTTACTTGGTATTAAACGAGTGGCGGATATAGTACTATGGTTAAAGAGTTGATCAGGTGGAGATGCGTAAGGTTGGATGGAACGAGAGCTGAAGCTTATAGAAGCTGATGAAAAAAGCAAAGGATTGGTACTCATTCTCGGAGCTCAAATTTTGTCTTAACTTTTGCTTAAGCTTTTACCTTTGCTCCCTCTTCACAGAACATCAAGTCAACAAACCACTGGAGTGTTGTAAAAGAATGGGAGCAGGTATCCGACGCATGGGGTGCATGTTCCTTCAATGACGCACCAACATCAACCAGATGGATTATTCTTAGGGCCTCAACTTCGAAACCTCGGATTTCAAGCGTTTAGGCCATAGACTTCAGTAGAACGGGTTAGTTGTTTATGAAGGTCAGTGTCGTAGCCCCAGTTGTGAATATCTCCTCTCGAAACAATCTAGTGGGAAGAGGAATAAAAGTACGAAATCCATGATGATATGCAGCCATCTGACGATCAGGAAGAACCAAGTTGTACAAGACCCTTACTTTCTTCGATAGAACATTTTCGGTCTTCTTTTTTATCGTTCGGGTTTTGCTTGCTTTTGACCTGTTACTTGCTTTTTTCCTCTTCGTGTCTTTTCTTTTCTTTCTTTTCATCCCATCGTGTAATTTAAGGAATTGCTGAAACCTCTTTTTTTCCTTCCCTGAAATTGTTTCCCCCAGTCTCTTGACAATAAACCCAGCTTCCCGTTGTTTGTATTGTTATTCCCTGCTGTTCATCCCCCGTGTCCAATGTGAGGTGAGCTGAGGTGTCAAGGGGTAGTGGCCTCGAGATAGAGAGAGAAATAAAACAAAAGCACGCTTCTTTGCACCCTGTAAACAATCAAGAGTGCATTCCAGGGAACGCGCCACCACCATAGAAACTCCTTTTGCTACATGTCTTGGCCATCGTCGAACCAAGTCGTTAGGTCCTAGTGTTAATTCCGGCCTGACTTGTCCAGGAAGGTTGCAGTTCCAGACCCAACTTACATTACGGCGGATATTCTATTACTGGTATCTCTTCTTGGGGTCTTTGTCTGTCTGTCAAGCCATCTTGCATAACTTAACGGTCAAAAAACTCTCATCAGTAAGGAAAAAAAAAGGATGATCATTTTCTTCATTCTTCATTCTTCTTTCTTCTTTTATCCTCCCCGCTCATTGCTGAGCGATCCCGTCAAACCATTCCGCCGAGGGACGTAGCAGCTCCTTTTATTGAAATCGACATTTTGAACCCGAATTCAATCAAAGCGTGGATATCCATTCCATTCCCCATCCCACCACTCAGATTGTACGAGACCCATGTCGTCGCAGCCTTGCCCCTGAAATCTGGTGCTACTTGCAGCAACGCAACAGTACCCCTTGACCCGCCCACTGCGTCTTTCCCACCCAAAATCCAAATTCCCACCTTCCAATACCTCAAGGCACAGGCCAGTAAGTCTAGGTATTGACTCCACCAGCTAAACCCCAGCCAGCGCTCATCTCATTTGCACCTTTTGGAATCTCTCTCTGGACTGGAAAAGCGAACAACTCCAAACTTCCCACGTTGGAAGGGTTGAAACTAATCGTGTCTCTGTCTTCTTTCTTTACCCTCCCTTATTTCTACTCGTTCTTTAGTTTATTCTATCTTGATATTCAATTCTTTCCTAATCTTTGACGGATCCATCGACACTCATTTTCAACCCACACGCTACCCCCGACTCGAACCCCCGTTTCTTCCATATCCTGTGCAGTGCATGCTTCCACTCGAGTAAACAATCTCACGCCAGAGAAGGCCTGCTGTTGCCTTTGCCGAGTTTGACTTGAATTTGCCGTCACGGAACCGGATGCGCCATGTCATTGAACGGTCTAGACGATCCTAAGCTTCAGGAAGCCCATGAGGCCGCTGTTGCTGAGCCAGGAGGATGGTATGTCCCCGCGCGATCCCAATCATTTTCTCTCTCTTTCGGACCCTTGACTAAACCGCATACCTTTTCTATTACAGGTTTCTCCTCAAGTATGCGAGCCGTGACGAAGTTGATCTTCTGAACAAAGGTTCTGGTGGAATTGTCGAGGTTCGCAATAATGTCGCCGAATATGAAGAAACCAGTCCCCTATACGGCTTTCTCAGGTATAGGAGAAGGAATGTCTTGATTAAGTATCTACCAGAGGGCTGTTCTCGCATAATTCAAGGTAGGCCACGACCACCATCTTCATTACCGATCAGTGTTCGTATACTAACACTATCCAGCACGCGTTGCCGTTCATTTTAATGCCGTCTGCGAGCGATTCTCTCCTTTTGATACCACCTTCGAGATTTCCGACGCCAGTGAAATCAAGGATACTAAGCTTTCAGCTGCATGCTCGTTGCATGCTGCGTCAGGGTCCAGTTCATCCGCCTCGAGCTCCTTGCGACGAAGGCGTTTAGTCGAGATTGCCGAAGAAGACGAGGAGGATGGCCAAAAGCGAGCGAGCAAACGACAGTCGGTTGGCCTGGACGGAGAGGATGCCAATGAACGCCCCAAATCTTCTCACTCAAACGAAGCGGCTGGCTCACCCGTGGTACCTGTAACGCTCAATTCGGACTTGGCTGCCTCGCCCGAAGAGAGCAAGTTCTCGGCCGAGTCGACGACTGAGGTGCCAAATTTCGTTGGCGTTGACGATCGGCCTATCTCTCCAGAGCAACTCGCAGAGGGCTCTCCGCGATTATCAACCTCGTCAAACCAGCCCGAGTTCAATTACGCTGCCCATTACGGTAAACCAAAAGTCAAGCTGGGCCCCCGCCCGTCCCTCGACGTCTCGGCAAGGCCTCGCACAGCGGGCACTTTTCGCCCCGTTTCCCAGATCCCTGCCGGCTTCAAATTGTTCGGGAAAGGTTCCAAGAAGGGTAAAAGCAAGGAAGACGGCACAAATGAGGAGGAGCTGCCCGAAACACCATTTTCCGCCAACGACGCTCCTCTTTTGGAAGAGGCAGAACAACAAGCAGAACCTACACGCCCCGCCACAAGCATAGGAGTTACCACCGCTGCTCCTCCAGTTATCCCCATCCTACCGCCGGCAAAATCTGTCATGTCACCCGAAAAGGCTAGGCTGATGAAGGCTATGAAACTTCGAGAGAAGAAGAAAAAGAACCTTGCCGTGCAAGCTGGCGATGCGCCCGCGCCCGCGTTGACGTCCCCCGCTACGAGCGAAGAGGAAGTGCTGGCGGACCGGATGGAAGATGGACCAGCTCAGGACGACAACATGATTGCTGGAGTTGACGGGGATCGAACTGTAATCTCGAATGCCGATTCAGGCATCGGTCTCGATGCTTCCGCTTCCTTCACTAATACAGACCAGGCCTCCGAGGTGACGCAACCTGACTCGCATCCAGACAGTCCCATCGTAACATTCTCGGAACCCGATGATTCAACAAAAGCATCCTCTGTTTCCGAATCGACAGAGGAAACCGTACGACGTAAAAGCCATGATGCTTCTGATGAGGAAAGTGAAGCAGCCGAGGAAGAGCCTGCTACACAGAAGGAAGCCAGCGATGAATCGGGTGCTGCTGAGCAACCATCTCTTACAATCAGCCGAGACGAAACGGCTTCTGCCAAGACAGAGGCATTGACTGCTGAACCTGAATCAGAACGTTATGATAGCATTCCAGTCCAGGCAACAAGTACGCCCACAATGAATGGCGAGCCTGAGACACGGATAGTTCCAGAAATTGATGGATCATCGGGCCCAAACTTGACGCCGAGCCCCGTCAAGGAAGAGGAATCACTCTCACCAACTGCCTCGCTCAGAATCCCAAAGTCCAAATTCTCAACCCAAGAGCCTCAGCCTGAAGAGAACACACCACCTGTCTCTGCGACCCAATCGCCGAGTGATGATACTGCTCGTGAAGGCAGTCCGATTATTGTTACCGAAGAGGTCACTCAAGGAGATGAAACCAGTCACAATATATCAGAAACAAATGTGTCGGGAGGCAAGCAACTCAGACGCAAGGCTCATATTGAGCCCATTCGAACCGACTTTACGGATAGTCGACCAGCTTCCAGGACCGGCGATCTTTCAGACGACGAGTCGCTGATGGACGAATTGCAAAGTGCTACTGTTCACGAGGCCAAGTCAATGTCTGTCGCAAAGAGCCCCGTCACACCTGTGTTCCCAAGCCCGACTAAGGGTGATCGATTAAATCCTCTGTCTAGAACGGTGTCAAATCCTGTCCGTGGCAACTTCTTGACACCTGGTGATGTTAGCCAGAGCTCTGCACGATCCGTCAGCCAAGGAGGCGCCTTCGTGCACAAGATTGCTCAGCAGCCAACGGGACCTAACCTGACCAAGAAGTCCAATATGGGATCCAGCATCTCTCAGCGTATCAAAGCTCTGGAGAAGCTATCGGCCCACACGGGCGAAGCCAGTCCCGTCTCTACAGGCCGGGAACGACCTCAGTCGACCTTTTTCTCGGTGAGACAGAGCCGAGAGCCTTCTCGGTCGCCTTCTGTGGTTGATAGAGCCAACTCCTTCACGCGACCGGCAGCAAGAACCCCCCCATCAAGACCTGTCTCTCGTGATGAGTCTCCAGAGAGAGCTCGACCACGAACTCGCCGAGATCGCTCTAACTCGGTGGCCAGTCGGCTGTCCATGTTCGAGATGCCGTCTGCCGATGGAGGTTCACCACAGAGCAATCCTAGAGCCCCGCCAGAGTCAATCTCGGTGACGGCCAAGATCATTAGAGATCCGCAGCATAACGTACCAAAGACGCTGGAGCCTCCCAAAGACCCCTCTGAATACAGCCATCTTGAGCTGAGACAATCACCTCTGTTCGTTGACCATCAGAAGCCAGCTCCTCCACTGGCTCTTGGCAACATTGAGCAACCTAAAGAAACCATCCAAGAGCGCCGCATGTCTAAGGACCGCTCCGGGTCCCATTCGAACAACGGCAAAGATGATGGTGCTCGACGATCCTCACTAAGCGTCGTCAAAGATTTCATCAATGAGCGCCGCAAGTCTTTGACGAACTCTACTGAGGCCCTCGTGCAGGCTGCCTCCCCGGGTGCCTCACGATCGCCTACCCGCCCACCTTCAACCCACCAGAACAAGCGACTTTCTATCAGCAGCCGCCGATCATCCTTTAGTCGGGACAAGGAGAGCGTCCTGTCTCCTTCTGCCCTGACAGAGAGTTCGGCATCAGGCGACGAGGGTAAGCCATCCAGTGAGAAGAAGAAGTCGCGCGCCGGCCGCTTCATGCGCCGACTCTCATCATTGTCAAGCTCTCGTGGCAAGACAGCAGCCCCTACGGGCATCTCACCCACTGTCCAGGAAGAGGTCCCTGAACCTGTTCGTCCTGCGACAACAACAAGTGTCTCCACCATTATCTCATATATGGGTGAGGTCAACGTGCAATTCCCAGACAACCTGCTATGGAAGCGACGCAACCTCTGCCTTGACGGACAGGGTTTCTTGATCCTGAGTGCACTTCCCGCCCAGAATGGCAAGGCTGGCCAGGTCACTAAGCGCTACCACCTGAGCGAGTTCCGACCACCATACATTCCTGACGTTGAGGTCCAGGAACTGCCCAACAGTGTCGTTCTGGACCTCATCGAGGGAAGCGGAGTGCAGCTGGCGTGCGAGGACCGTGCTGGGCAGACCAAGGTCCTTAACAGTAAGCCATACCCCCTGTAAAGGAGAAGAAGAATCGTACTAACATTATCAAGTTCTCCGAGACGCCCATGCTGGTCATGCTACAACCTTTGGACAGTAAATGTTTGAGCTATAGTCCTCCATCCAACCACTGTCGACACATTTTCTATCTCGCTCTACAAATGACGGCCTATCGCTTTTCCTCTCTCTGTTTACACCAATCCGAGTAACTCTGTAGCCCAACCCTTTTTGATGCCAGTCTGCTCAGACAAGCATTGTGACAACAACTCAGCCTGTCGGCAATCTTTTCTTTTCTTATACAAACCCACAGTTCTAGACTCTTTCTCTTTTATTCTTCTATTCTTCCATTATGTACGCATGATACCACATCTTTCCCCCCTCTTTACTCTTGTTCTTAAAACTTGCATTATCCTCAACCTTTTATTTTACAACTAGTACTCTCCCCCTTTTTCTTCTGCCCCCCCTTTTTTTCTCTTACATATCGTCCAACCAATCCTGCGTACTTGTGTCTAAAATAAGGAATCTGCTTCCATTTTTCTTTTCGTTTCTTTTTCTTTCTTCTCACCTTATGCTTCAGCGCATTAACATCTTGTTTCTTTTTTTTGTAATCAAACCTTTGATGTTCTCCTTTTTCAGGGAGTTACTTTTTGGTCCTTGTGGTGGAAGATGTAGCGTTTGTTGAAGGGGGTTTTTGTGCGAAAGGTAGTGGGAAAAGGAAGAAAGATAAAACTAAGGGGGCCAGAAACAGTAGCTTGAGTAGAAGTGGAAAGTAATACACTCCAAAGTCTCAACGGTGAATGCACTTACGATATTGACTTGTTTGGATGATTTAAGTGATGTAAGATGAGGGTGAATAGAGTGTTGATTCCCTTACTGTTGGAGGAGACATACAGTTGACATGTGGCCATAATTCCATCAAGGTATAGATTAGATTAAGTCGATAACAAGATCAACTAGATCTTCTAACCACATGGTTGACAAAAAGGGCGGTTAGACCGATGAGAAATTTATAACAATCACCCGCACACTTCGCAATTGTCGTTCAACATTCGCATAACTGCATATCTCTTGACTCTTGCTAATACTTAAAACAGTCATAATCGCTATTCTCCACCCCTTTTCATCACTGCTGTTTTCCTCTTTTCTTTCCGTAAATGCTTTTGTACTATCCCAAATGGGCCCTATTTTTCTTCCTCCTCTTTGCAAAACGCTAGGAAGCCGTAATATTTTGTTTCGGAACATTTTCCAAGCCATGTCCTTCTTTTGATGATCCTATGAAGCTGATTGCTGCACCTTCTCGTCCTTGTATGGAGTTTGTTTGTGGGTGGCGACTCCAAGTGATCATCTGGTGATTTAAACCTGAGCTGATTGTCTCGACCTCGTCAAAAGTCCATCATCACCAAATGTCCTCCTAGGCATTCGATGATGAACCATGAGGGTGGTCGAGACCTGGGAACTGTGTGGGATCCATAGCCATGTACTCAAGAAGATCAAGACCGCCGACGTTCACACCCTCAGGACCCATGGCCACGGAGGGATTCTCGACATTTTGGAAGAAAGCCGGTCCTGGAGGTAGATACCACATCTCGTTACCCTGGTTGTTCCAGTCGTCGAATAGGCTTACGTCCATGTTGGCGACGGCATTATCGATGACGTTGGGTGTGGCAGGGCCAAGAGATTGAGCGCCCGGGTAGGGGAAGTTGCTGGTTGAGAGGTCGAAGGGTGTAGCTGAGATGTTGTTCGCTTCATGTGGAATGGGTCCAGTGGGTTTGTCTGGCAAGTCTGTTAGGACGCATCGACTATCTGGAAGCATGATCAACTTACTGGTGCCATTCAAGCCCTCGCGGAGTTTCTGAGCATGACCCCCAACCCAGTTTGCGCTACCGTCACCAGAAGCCGCAATGTTCTCGGCTCCCTCCGTCGCACCTGGTACAGGCGACTGCCCCTTTCCGGAAGCCTGCTGCATGGTAGGTGCTTGGATGAAGCGATTTCGTAAACGACTGGTCAGGGACTCGAGGAGATCCGCAAAGCGGATTCCTAGATGTACATCGTCGACGACGCAGTTGCGGAGTGCCTCGACAGTCAAATCCATCAACTCTATGCTCATCTTGACGTCTGAGCGCGGGGCACCCAATGCAAAAGTCTTGAGCAAAAACATGGCGCCGCTGATGATGCGAAAGTACGTTCGGACAGGCGCGTGCTTCAGATAGTCGCCGGGAAGCAAACCTTCAACGACAGCGCGGAGGAGATTTCGGCTTCCTTCGACAACCTCGCGGATATACTCCTGATCATGGGAGGTGAAACCACCTAGTTGTCCGAGAGGGAGCTTCCCATAGTTCAACATGGTCTGGGGAGAGAGCTGCGGGTGGCCATTTGCGGCAGCCGGACCGTTATGACCAGAACTCGCAGTGTGGCTAGCATTGTTGGTACAGCGCTCGACCACGGCCTGGAGCGAAAGGGAGTTGATGTAGATGCGAACGTATTCGTACTCTATGATCAGAATGTGACGGATGAATTGTGGCAGGCGGAAGAGCTCGAATTCCCGCCACCAATCGCGCAGCAGTGGGACAAAGTCACTCAACAGGTCAACATACTTACCACTCTGGATAATCTGTGTTGTGTGCTTCCGGGATCGGAACAGTTTCTCGTTTCCCATGTGCATTGCATTGCTGATGCCCGCCCAGCAGTGAATGATCTGGTCGTCCAGCTCCAGATCAGGCACATAGTTGAAAGCGTTGGACATGGAGGAAGGGTTGGTGCCTGGGGTCGTTCCTTCGTGTGACGTTGGTCGGAGGCGTGATATGGCAGGATCGCTCTTTCGAAGATGATCGGGAGCCATGTTTGTCCAGCCTAGACGGCCGGCTAACTGGGTAGTGTAGATTAGGAGCAGTCGCTTGATGCGGAAAGCTCGCTGACGATACGCCTCCTCCTGGTATTCAGGTCTTGTAATGGCATCGTCTTTGAGTAGCTCATCGATGTCATCGAAAACACCAAGCTCGTAAGCCAGGCCGTTGGCGGTGCTGAGTAACATCCAACACATGCGGTCACTTCGCCAAGCGGGTTCGAGCCAGCTATCGATTCTTTTGCCGCCAACTCCTTGCCCCAAAGTTCTACCAGGGTCCTCTTCAGCTGCCAATATTGGATCAAAGGCATTGTCCATTGGTAGAACTAGCTCGTCTGTCGCCTCCGTGGGTGGGAAGTGTAGAGCGCGAGGATGCCACTCTGTTAATATCATGAGAGATTCAATGGTTCCCAAAGTACGCAAACTTCCCTTGCGCAGACCACGCCAAGGGGCAGTGCTGCTGGTCTGGGACTCATCGAAGATAGAAGAGGGGGGGATGCAAAATCCACCACCAAACGCTTCCTGCCCCCAGAGACACCGCTCAATCATACCACGCAAATAGGTCCATAATTGCTCGTGAATAGCGTGTGATCGACAATGGCCGCCTGTGCCAGGCATCTTTCGGTATCGGGAAGCGATTGTGAGGAGGGTGATGGTCAGAATGGGTTCTTCGTAGAGCAGCGTAACATGAGAGGCGGGGTTGCTGAAAGTAGGCGGTGATATGGGTGTCAAAGGTGAGAGGTATTTGTAGTAGCTAAACCTGTTAATTTTCAAGATTCAATGAAGTGAACCAATGACTTACTAGTCGATATACTCAATGGCTTCGAGAGCAGTAAACCACCCAGCGCGGACAAAGCGGAAACGCTGCCATGCCTTGATAGCTTCGACATAACCAGGCTGACTACTCAATTCAGGTCGCGACAGCTCAGGGTCGATCGGCTGCTCTCCCTTGAGCGATCTACCAGACATAGTTCTGGGCATTGATTTGGGGATCCGTTCGTGGCCTGTAGGTGCTTTGGGCGGGGGAGGGCGAGTGGAAGATACACTCTCAGTTCGGTGATGCTCAGGAGCCGGGCTGGGGTATAATGTTAGTAATGCGTTTTTTTTACATCGAATGGTGAACAGAAAACTGCTAAAGTCGCAAGGATAATCAAGTACCACAGGGCTTGGCGAGACGTACCTGTCGGTTGCCGCTTTGTATAATAGATCAAGCGCATCATGAGGTCCAAACATGCCACGGCGCATAACAGCCTGCGCTTCCAAGTTCTCTAGAGTCTGGTTCCCATCGCCGTCGTCTCCAAACTCGCTATCGTTCCTATCGCCGGATTTCGATCCATCAGGACGGCGCAGAGGTCGATGGCGACCATGCGAACCACCAGGCGTCAATGGCGCATTGCTGTACGCTCGACGATCGACAGGTGGTGGGGGACTACGACTGGCCTGCGCACGCTTCCTTCCATTTCGAATGATGTATTCATCACCGTCGCTCCCTTCATCGTCGGCCCTACGCTTCCTTCGTGTCGCGCTGAAGAAGCACTCTTTACTCTCGCGACGACAACGCACGCATGGTGGATCGTGGGGGTTATCAACACTGCCCAGATCGCAACGGACCTTGCGTCTGCGACACGGGATGCATGCTTGGTAGACGCGTTTATGTTGAGGTTGGTTCGCTGACGTCGGAGCCGGGGTGTGTTGCGACTGGGCCAGAGGTTGACCGGGAGTTGAGGTTGAGCCGGCGGGACTGGGTTCGGAAGGACCGGCAGTGGAATGAGAGACGCCGTACGGTGCCATAATGGGTGTATCTCTCCTCTCCTCGGAAAAGGAAAAATAACAGGCACGTCACGGCGACGAGTTGGGTCTGCTCAGTCGGCCAGCGTGGGGGAGGGGGGGAGGTTGCAGTCGGTTTAGTGATTGACTCCTCAGAGCTCTGAAGGATAAGCAATGAATTGCGTATAATAGAACGGTAGGCAGTGAGTGAACAGTGCTATGGGCTATGGGCTATAGCACACTGGCAGAATACCAGCAACAGCCTGCGACAGGGCGTTAGAAAGTCGATGGGTCGAGAATATGGAAATGATGAAGGTTCGGTTTGCGGCGGTTGGGCGAGGATAGAAAAGAGAAACATGGGCCGAAGGGAAGCGGGACGGGGGGAGTTATAACATTAATAGGTAAACTTCCATAGAGGGGGGGACGTCTGCCTTTTTGGAGTTTGCTGGGGCTTGGGTCGTTTTAGCGATCATTAAACCCGGCTGGGTAGGGGGAGAGTTAGCGAGTACAAGTGGTGAAGCTAGCTGATTAGGTACCTAGCAGGCATGCATGGTAATCCGCTCCAAGAGATAAAAAAAAAAAAAAAAAAGTGTGTGTCGTCAAAGTCGTGGACCAAGCAGAAGGAATTGACAAAGGGGAGGCTTGATATCGAGATGAGTGGATGCTAGTGAACGGTGAAAAGGTCCCATTGAAGTGTGTACATGCGGGGAAGAGGCTGATGAAGGAACTTTTTTTTCCTCTTCAATTTGGATACGTAACAAGGACAAGTGGGAATTTCTTGCAAAAAGTACGAATCACATCTGCCTCTTTAAAGTCTGTCAGTCCTTTTCTTCCCCTTCTTCTTCTGTCACGTTGTCTTTGAATTATGATGCTCATCAGGAGTTTTTCTTTTTCATTTCTAAATCCCTGAACAGGTCACGAGGCCTGTTTATGATGGGGAGACACAGACATCATCATGTCCGAGTGTGAAGGAATCTGTCAGACAGGAACCGCGATATCCAGAGTGAATTGGATTAGCAATCAAAGGAAATAGGACTAGGTACAATCAAATCAGCTTAGAACCGATCCCTGTTTACCCAATTGCAACGAGAAAGAGGCTGTGTGTCTCGTAATATGATATGGTAGGCTGGACAGAGTAGTTGGCAGTAACACAGAGTATCAGTTGCATAATAATAATCTGGTCAATGCAGCAATGAAATCTCGAGGGTTTCTGTCAAACGCCCTTTTGTGATGTTAGCGTTGACTCCGCATTGTTTCGCTTTGTCCTCGTTAACACGATACTCGGGGGCTTAATCTAGCATAATGTTTGCTTTTTCCTCTTCTTCGTCTTACTGTCACCGCACATGGATTTAATATCTCTAGCAGTCCCCACATCGACGCTTGAATCCTCTTGACAAGATAAGCAATGAAGAAGGGGGGGAAATCATCACAAAAAAGAATCGAGAAGCATAAAAGAAGAAAAAAAGACAGAAACTTTGTTGGTCAACCCATGACATGAGAAAAGTCACAGAACAAAAGATCAAACAAGACCAAACCAAGACAGGAAAGTCGACATTATCATCGACCAACCGATTGGCTCCCCCCCCCCCCTTCTGCGCCCCTTGTTACGCGTTTCCCAGAGATAAAACCAGACGCAAACCAAACCCCTGGACAAGAGACAGGAAGAGAGAGGAGAGAAGAAGAACAAAAAGAAGTGTTTTCTGGTTTACCCACTTTATCTCAAGGATCATGATGCATCTCCAAATGCAGGCGATCGAAGAATAACCAAGCAGCCACATACAGAGGGCAGGGTGTATCATTGCAGCCATGACATGTCCCAGATTTCCACTGAGAGACGAGAACATGAGAATCATCTCAAGGTAGCTTAACGTAACCACCACCCAATCAAACTCACTCAAAGCTGATCACGTTGTTACCTGTCAACGCCTGTTCTTATCTCCCCCCCTTCATACCTCCCGCTCACACTAAAACCCAGCCATCGTGGTCTATAATTTCTCCAGAGTCGAGGTCACGGCGTTCCAGTATGGAATTGACTCGTTCACCGCATATTACCCCCGAGTTAGAACAGTAGTCAAGTGACCTCGAGCAATGTCCAGACAGATAAGAAACAATCCTGTTCATCTCCTCCGCAAAGACAATGCACAATTGACTCCTTTCTCCCTGATGATCTCTCATTCGTCAATTCCCTTTCCTGTCAAACTCCCACCCTTGATTCCCCAAGCCTCATGTAAGTCTCGTCCTTGGCCCTTCCATCCCAATACCAAAGATGATATCTCCTCTTCACACCTTCTCCCGGTCCCGGTTCCGGGCCGGACATACCATCTCAAGATGAACCACTGCCCTGTGTTATTTCACGTCCGAATTATATCTCCATTATAAACTGAATAAGAACAGCAAATCCTTGAACAGATCCCCCAGATGCATCACCAACTTTGTACGTAAAATCTCCCTCCACAGGTATGAAACCCCGCAAACACGATATATCGATATCCCTGCTAGTACAGAAGCACAAACCCGTGCCTGGGATTCTAATCGCCCATGATCTACATCACGGTACGCGGCATCTATCCATAGATTTTTAGAGCCGGACCACCCAAGGCCAAACCATGGTCCTTGTCACGATTGGCTAATTTGCTTGTCCGTGGCACCTCTCAAGCTGCGGGATGGCATTTGGCCTTCCTGGGGTTGTCTGGGTGAGGCATATGGAAGAAGATCCTTGACATCAGACGAAATAATTGTCAACTAGAGGTCTAATTCACTTACCTTGCTCGTATCAAGACTCCGCATACCAAAGACGTCAAAGCTAGACTTCCCTCATCACTCATCAGTCTGAACTTGGCCTTGAACACATCTTCAATCGCAATCCTCGCTTCTACCACGACACAAGCCATTCCGTTGATATAATGATCTCAATTACAGAACATGAACAACGTTCAATAATTCTCCCTTAGTCAAATAAAATACAATGATCCCGCATCTGCCATTTCCTTGACAAGACTTGTACAGACGCAACACAGCAGAATGTCCCGGGACGCCATCACCACTGCGTCCGCTCCAGACATCAACTTGCACGTTGAGATGTTGCCATCCAGCGTACATCCACCGACAAGACACCCTTGCAAGCAGCACTACGGGCACTTGTCCTTCCAAACTTCCTATCTTGACATCCATCGATATGCACGCAAGACAATATCAGCCTCGCACAATCCGGTAGCGTGAAACATGGGCGATTGTTAACAGAGCTGTTGCAGAGATACATGACGCGTCGTCTCGTTGACTTTTCTCAGCCATGCTTCTGCCATAACAAAGCTGGTCGAATTAACAAGCCAGGAGGATCTTGGCGCCATCTTCCAATACTTCCAACACCGACTCCCGTACCCCTCTCCTCAAGATTGTTTCCTTTTGGTATTTCCTCCAAGTCAACTTAATAGGTGATGGCAGCCCATTAAGGCTACCATCATCATGGTCCCATGTTGACCTAACAGCATTGCGTGACTGTCGGATCTGCCACACGGGCGTTGACATAATTACACAAGATTGAGCTTCTAGCTGACCAGGTTCTTCTTGGTCTGTTGGAGAAACACACGGCGTTAGCGACAGGTTCGGTCAGGCTGGCTCTGAAGTATTGACTTACAAGATGATCCCAGAGTTTGCTAGTAAGAACATCCGGCATGGTGTAGAGATCGATTGAGAACTCTCCGGCTTTAGACAGGTCATTCACTATTAGCAAATCAAAACATCAACGAGAGAAAAGAAACACGCAAAAGGCATGGTAGCAGATAGAGGGGTTGGCGATAAGGGTAATGGATGGCAGTGATATGGACAGAGTGGGCTTACCCTCAACATCACTTCTGACGTAGGTGTCTACACTCTTGTTCTCGTTGATGAGCTGGATGACACGCAGGAGGTCCTCCTCCTCTAGCTTCTCCAAAGCCTCAGCGATCTTCTCATAATCGTACTTCTGGGCACTCTTCTTGGTAGCGATACCCTTCTTCTTGGGTCGGTGATCATCGTCAGTTGGTAGAGGACCAGTCTCACGTAGACGCTCCTGGAGATTTTGCGAGGGGTTCTTGAAAGTGACGGTATGGACGACCTCATACTTGTTCTTAGCAAAGTTGAGGTCCTGGATGATGGGGGCCAACTTTGTCTTTTCGGTGGTGTAGCAGTCGATGCTGATCTCAAACTCACCCCAACCCTCGTTCTTACAGAGGAAGGGAGCTTTTGTGAAAGCTATGATGGGACTGTTGTTAGCAATTGCAAGCATCGCCATCGGCTAACGCGCGACAATGTGGTTGTATACAAAGGAAACACCTACTCTGGACGGGATTTTCGAATGTGGGGTGTAGGTTATACACGACCTTGGTAAAAACATCGGCCGGGCGTTCATTGCCATCCTCGTCAAGGAGGAAGACCTTCAAACTCCATTCTCGCATAGGAAACTCGGCCACGGGCGAGGGCTTGTCGCTACGGACCATTCAGTCAGCACCGCATAATTTTGAGCCTCCAGCATAAGCGAGTTGAGGCATTCATAACGCTTTCCATGGCAGCCTGTGGACTAGCCAGAGATACGGGAAAGCGAAGGGCTGGGGTGTGGACTAACATGACATGTTGTTCGGTGACAACCTTGATTTTTCGCTGAGTATCGTTAGCATTGCTGATGCTGCCACGGTTTGGCCTTGTTGCTCTGGTTTTGCGAGGAGTGGCAGATCGTCGAGAAACGGAAGAAGGCATTCTCGTTTTACGGAAAAAGAGTGATAACGAGCAGGCTGAAAATGCGCGAGAAGCCAACTTCTCGGCGAGAACAAACGATCTAAGGTTGTGACGGTGTGCTACAGAAACACAACGATTTCTTCAGACGAAAAGAAAACAGTAACGCGCTTGCATTGATGGTGCAGTGTCATGAGATATAAAAGAACGGAATTGACTGTAGTGCTATTGATGTTGGTGGAAGATGTGACAATAACAACAAAGGACCCTGCGCATAAGGAACGCGAACGAACAATAGCAATTTTGATCCTAAAGGGACGACAATAGGCCAAAAGAGACAGACTTGTCAGTGCCCGGCAGTGCCAGTGTCAGTGCCAGTAGAAGCTCAATGAAGGCATCGCAGCCAACTAGCTTACGGCAACACAATGCGCAGTGCATCGTCAATAGCCAGCACATGCCGGCCATCAAAGCCTCTCACCGCGCACAAAGAAATCACCAGTCACCAACGAAACGCAATGTCCGTCAGAGGCTTATAGCATTTCCTCCCAATCAAACCAGTCATCTTACAGGGAATGAACCGCGACAGGGTGCCAAACGGATGGGAACAGAGGATGGGGAAATCAGCGGCTTGGTGATAACCAGGAACAACACGACAGGGAATGATAGAGTATGTAGTATGTTTTGTGAAACAAGATGGTAAAGAATAAATGAGCTTGAGGGAAAGACACGGGTTCGATGGGAAGATAGGGCAAGGCAAGGCAAGGCAAGGCAAAGGAAGACTGTGGACAGCTCATCATGCCAAACGTCACGAATTGTGACATCTCGTTCCCCCTTGTGGTTGTTGAAACTCACCTCAACCAACATCTTTGCGGATGCGATAATCAAAAGTCTGAAGTTCCTGATGAAAACGAAGATACGGGGACTCAATAAGAGGGAATAAAACACGAACAACCGGGATGAATTGTGTTTTATCAAAAAAGGGTAGAAGAAAGATTGAGTAATAAGTGGACGGTGTCTTTTCGGGGGGTGAGTGACTGTAAGGCTAAAAGAAAATATGATTCCGCGCGAGAGAAGTACAAGCAGAGAGAAAAAAGCACAGAATAACCCCAAAAGGAAGAAAAAATTTGGCTTTCACAGGGGAAGACAGGCACCACAACACAGAGACGCGACGCAGGTAGGAATGGGGACAGAAGGCGAGGCAAGGCAAGGCAAGGCAAGGCAAGGGCACGGGTGCGAAAAGGAAAAAATTGGGTAGAGAGCCCGAGAGAGAGGGAGAAGGGGAAGGGGAAAAGTGGAGGCGGAAGCAGCGGGTTGGGACGATGGTGGGGATCGGCGACGTAGGTGGTTGATTCGAATTGATCAAGGGAAACATTGATTTAAACAGGCGAGAGATATGAGGTACTACTCATCGATAGATGGAGTTTTATATCTTGATGAGCTGAAAATATGAGATGGGCTTGAATGATGATTCACGGCCTCCTAAAGAAAATCACAGAAGAATGTCGTGGAAAAATAACACAGGCTATCTACCTGGAGATCCACTGATTCACTGACACTGACTGACGCCTGATTGTTTGCAGTACTCCAGGGGCAGATAAAGTCGTGAGCACCATGCCTGAAACGAAGCACACCAGTGTATCTCTTCCAACGATATAGCTCGTTTACAATTTGCGAGATTGATAGACATAAAATAAAAGGTATTCCAGATCCATACTCACATCTCCCTGCCGTTGAAGATTACCTAGGTACCTAGGGCGCCTAAAGTCACACAGCTTCACCAGCCACAACACCAGCCACAACATCTCTCACCGGCTTTTCACGACATCACCATATGTACCTCACAGAAACAGGGACGATTCATCTTCTTAACTTTCTTTTTTATGGTTCGGAGGGTGCTGTGATATAAGTTCTTCGTGATGCTATCCATCTATCCGCCTTTCCCGGCGCTCACCTCCCCATTCCACTCTTCAGGAACTCCCTTCCAACTCGTTGTGTCGTCGAATAACCCGTTTCTCGTTGCGGTTTGTGTTTTTTTTTTTTCTCTTTTGCTTTTTCTTTTCTTGTATCGTGACGATTATTCGTGCCCTTGATTCGTGAAAAGGACAACAGGGCGGTTGGATTAGGAGTCTGAAGTACTTGGGGGACCTCTTGTCAAAAACGACGGTGGGGGAGAAAGGGCCATTCTTCATGCAGTCATGTGGTGTTGTGTATCTCTGTGTGTATGTGCTTTAAGGGGGAAAGAATGAAGCTAACCTAGATTCCGTGGGACAGCAAAGTCCTCACCGCTTTCTAGGTTGGTTTCATGAAGGGGTCAAGGGGTGAAGGGGCAGGATGGGAGTGATGATGAGATGGGGGCTTCTTAGGCGGCAGGGGCATCGGCCTCCTGGGCCTTGTTGAAGATCTCCTCGTTCTCCTTCTGGGCCTTCATGAAGGAGTCCTTGAAGTTGTTGGCGTCTGCATCAATGTTAGCTATCTCTGGTTGGATCAGGTAAGCTCGACAAGTACATACTCTCAGCGTTGGCAAATCGGATAGCCAGGGTAACAGCCTCGGGCTCACCCTCACTGACATCGGCGGCAGCGTTCCAGACCCAGCTGCGGTCAGAGCCGACGTTGGGAGAGAGCTTCATCTCGGGGACGACTGCAAGCCTGTTAACATGCCGATTTCCTCATCTGTTTGTGCATTGTGAGAACTTACTGTAGTGGTTGGCGCAGACCTTGAGGGTCTTGTCTCGGCGCATGACCAGTCGCGTCTTGCCGTTCTCCTTGTGCTTGAGCAGACGGACGTCGCCAGTGCCACGCTCCTTCCACTCACTGCTCTCCTTGACGAACTTGAACAGCTTGGCGCGCATCTTGAAGACCTGCTCCTCAGACTCCTCGTTGGTCTTGGTGTCGACCTTCTCGGTCAGCTTGATGATGGGCTCGAAGTGGACATCCTCAGACTCAGGGGCCTCCTCCTACAGAAGTGTTAGTCTTGATTGCTTCTGGCTGTGCAGTTTGGTCACAGCTTCAGATATGTGAATACGCACCTCGTCACCCTTGGCAGCCTCAGCAGCCTCTCGCTGGGCCTTTGCACTGCCAGAGTTGTCGCCTCGGTCCTCATCCTCCTTCTTCTCCTTCTTAGCACCACCGCCAAACATGGAGAAGACGGAAGAGGAGGTAACAGGCTTCTCCTCAGAAACGCCGGTAGCACCCTCGGTGGTCTCGGTGGGCTTGGTCTCCTCAACCTTGGTCTCCTCGACCTTGGGCTCGGTGGGCTCAGAAGCAGACATTTTTGTGTATTATGTGAAGGTAGAACAGGTGGTTCGATCGGCTTTTTAGGCGGATAAGATGTCTACAGGTATCAGATCGTTAGCTCATGCTCAAGACATGAATTTGGCTCCTTCGTTGATGTGTAAATCTCGAGGGGACGTCGAGTGCTGCATCACTGATTTTACCCCTCCTCTCTGCCTCTGCTTTGGCGGGGGAAGAAGCAAAGGGTAAAAACAGTCTTGCGGGACTCGACCCGATGCCAGAGAGAATACATATTTGATCCCGAGAGGAGAAGAAGCACTGGAGAGCAACATACCAGATAATATGCAAATTTCAGACTGTAACTAAAGTGTCTTGCTGCAAAAGGTGAAGATACTTCAAAGTTGTGGTGGTTATGGGTGATGGTGGGCGAAAGTGGATTTTGGGAGCGAAAAGCGCAGGCGGTCTCCTGGTCATTTGTTTTCCGCCAGGCTTCCCCCCTACCCACTTTGTCAGGCTGCCACCCATTTGCAGTTCATTTCGTAGCACCCTAGCACCCCTCACAGAGTCAGAAAGAAAAAAAAATTGCCCCTCGTCTAAGCTCTGAGAGCAAAGAGAGAGAAAAAAGGGGAGCCACCGGCTAGAACAAAATGGGAAAAAAGTCAACAACCCCATGTCGTTGATTGGGGCGTCCTACACATCTGTCAAAGTCGTTTTTCTGCACTTTCGGGCTGGCGTGGTACCTTGCTTGATGAACGTGAGGTTCTTGCCGCAAATTACTGGTGGGGTTACGGGCAGAGTAGAGTGCTTTTCGATGGAGAACAGGGCTTATGATGGCAATTTTCTAGCTGAAGAGTCAAGATCGGTCATGTCTGGGAAGTGATTTCACAGCATGCCCTTGCTCGCTTGGAGATGCTCAAAATACACAAATATCATGCAGAAACAAGCATGTCTTTATTTTGTACGATTCAGTATAACAGTCCTAACGACAACATGTCCTATCCATGACTAACATCACCAGACGCACACCTAGATCATGTCAAGATGTTAGGAGAGCCCCTATCATAGCATTAATCTCAAATGCCTCCACGACCAAGCCGATATTCAGGTTGCCATGGAAATTTCCTCTAACTAATCACCAGCTTGACTACTAGTCAAGGGCCGCCTTAATCGTTACAGGAACTAGCAGATCGAACGATAACATCTTATCATACATTACGGCCAGTCGAGGACCAATATTCATCTCTTTTCCGTTCCAAAAGCCACCAACCACCGAGCTCCAAACCGGTTGTCGTGACCCCCTTTCACGTCACAGCTTGTCTCTAGACATGACAGGAAGAAAGTTCGGGCGTAAGGGGGAATCGTGAAAACATTAACTACCGGAATAACAAGAGAGGAGAATCCTTCCTAGGTAAAAAGAAGAAGAGGAAGAAAAAAAAGCCAAAGGCAATAAACAACATAAACCGCGTCTACAAGATGATCGAGCGAGCCCTAAACTCCATCCCCATACAGCCATCCAAACCTCAAAAGTGCCAACCCATATCCGCCACTACCTTATGTTGCTGCTCAAAAAAACGTCAAAAACATACCATAACCCCCTTGCGCCGTAAAACCGCCTCGATGCGTTTATGTGTGCTGCCAAAGGGTAACACCTCAGACATTAGATGCGTCCAAAAACATTAGCCCACAATGACTCGGTCTTCTTCATACTGCCCTTCCCCTTGAAGAATTCTGCTTCAGCTTGCTTTTGTGCGACAAATTCTCTCGCCTTAAGTTGGTAACGATCGTGCTCATCTTTGCTTGCTGTCACCTTGAGCCACCACAATTTGGCTGAGATCTGCGCGTCAAGTAGTCTTAGTTGAGCCTGTTGCTGAACCATTTGTGTCTGGATAAGGTGCTGCTTGGCCTTGTCGGCCAAAACCTCAGCTGCTCTTGAGACATCATGACTGGCATTAAAGAGTCGACCACGGATGTCCTTCTTGACCCAGCCGAGAGATCGATGGGCATTGTGCAGCCTAGCACCAAGGGTTTTGATAACACTGTCCGAGGTTGTCATGATGTTGTCTGAAGCTGCCTCCAGAGTTCGCTTGGCCTCCTCGAGTCGTCGTTCTGCCTTTTGAGCAGCAGCAGGTACAATCTCGCCGAGGTCGTGGGCAAATGCTTTTGTTCTGTCCAGGGCACCTCCCATGATGCTTTTATCAAGGTTCACATGCATCACCTTGCGGATTCTAGGACGACAGGTAGTAATAATATCTACCTTAACAATGCCAAAAGACTCTTCGTAGGGAAACCTGAGCAGCATCCCTTCGTCAACGGCAGAAATGTTGAGACGCACATCATCCTCACCACGTTTGGCGGTAAAGTGAAGGCAGTCCCTCTTGAGCCAGGACTCCTTGATAGACTTGGGGATGTTGAGAATATAACCGCCATTTCTCTTGGAAACAGTCAGCTCAGGCACTCTGCCAGAAAACATCCACTCTTCAGTCAAGGCGTTCTCGAGCGCGATCAGGCCGTCCACCCCCGAGTACCCCGATAGAGCCGGAGTAGATGAGGGCCGGCGGGTGGAGAGGGACAGGGGAGTGGAGTGGGTGGTGAAGACCGAAGTGGTTGTGGGGATGTGGGGTGCAGAAGCATCAGATGCCTGTGGATTGTAGAAGAAGGGAATCAAGCCAAGGATGATGAGACCAAACACCATGACAGGAAAAGACAGGTAGACGTATTCCATGAAAGACTCTCGAATCCAGGTCTCTACTTTTTGTGAGATCGTGGACCATTTTTCATGACCTAGTCCTGGCTTTTCAGCGTCTTTGCTGCTCTCTTTGGCAGCGTCATCTTGACCTGGCTTCTCCACAATGCTGCTAGCTTCTGGGGTAGGGATAGAGGGAACCTTGAGGCTTTCATGAGTATACTCGAGTGAGCATCGAGAACGAGCCTCTTCATCAGACTCGGACTCGGACTCGGACCCGGACCCGGACCCAGGCTCCCATCCCGGTTCTTTGCTGTCCTCATGCTTGATGCCATGCTCGACAACAGATGCCCAGCTCTGCTCTGGCTGTGGTGTCTGCTCAATGATTGTAGTTCCATGCCCCTCCTCTTCCGTATAGTGAGCGGACTGCGACAAAGGTTCGTACTCGTCGGCGATCGACTCGTTATCGTTGGTATGCTCAGTGCCTGCTAGGCTGTGGATATCGTCGGGGCGATGAAAGTCAAGAGAGCCCACAGACTCACTGATGGACTCTGTATAATTATCGTCCTGGGACTCGGTATCGGTTCCTGAGATGAACTCGTAGGTGGACTCGGACAAACCGTTGTCCTCGGGTATAGTGGTGACACGCATGATGTCGGGATTACTGGACGAGATCCAGTTGGCAAGACTCAGGTTGCCTTGAGGGCGGGGGAATCGGAGGGTGGGTTCGGAGGCAGAGAGCTGGCTTCGTGGTGGTGGTGTATTTGATGAAATGTTGGTCGCTGGTGTTGTCGGACGAGTATCCGAGGTAGTCAGAGTATTGCGTCGGAAAGCTAAAGGCGTTGCCAAAGAGGAAGAAGATGGCGAAGGTGACAGTGCTGGCTGATCAGATTGGGTATCAGTATCACGATGAGTGGCAGATGGTGTGCAGGGGTTTGTAGAGCCCTGCTGTTCCATAACGAGGCAGGACAGATCAGCGACGACTTCTTAACACATCACAGGCTTCATGACAAACCATAAGTCCCATGAAGTAGCTGTGACGGGATGAATTTCTTTTGCAAAGATGAGAAGAATTGTAAAAGGCAGAAGTAAGTGAGATGGACGAAGATGGAGGAGGGTCGGAAGAGGGGGTGAACGGATGAGGCCGGATAACGGGAGGGGTGACAGAGTAATGGGTTGAGATCGTGGATGGGTGGTGGGGGTTTGGGCGATAACTGTTGACGTGAGTTGTGAATTTACTATCCTTGAAAAAGAGGTTGAGGTGGAAAGGATAGAAAGAAGAAAGTAGAGATGGGCGAGGTGGGCGAGGTGGGAAATCAGAAAGAAGAAGAAAGCAGAGGGCAACTGACAACTCCGAATGCAATATGGTTATGGTTTATGCTGGCATCTGCAATGGATTCAAGTTTGATCCGGGTCCGTGATTTGATGAACAGTCAGTAGCAAGGTAAAGTAGTGCGGAATAGAGCAAAAGGACACCAAGTTCAAAAGGGTTAAATGTCAAGGTAATCTATTGCCTTGATCTGCCTCTGCCTCTGCCTCTGCTTCTGCCTTTGCCTTGCGTTTTCTGGCTGGCTGCCTGGGGCTGTTCACCGAAACGTCAGGTAAACAAAGAGGTGGAGAAAATTATTGGAAGGATAAGTTGCACGGCAAAGCCCAGGATGATGGGACCTGGGTCAGGGATGGGTAATTTGGAAGGTGACTGCTTTTCTGTTGGTTGTGTTTATGATGAGGTATAAGTTTGGGCCTCTGTGTTTGAAATCGTGAATTTGATAAGAAGTGACGAGATCAGATACGACCCCTCTCTTCGATAGGGAGCTGTCATTCACTTTACGGCTGCTAGTGAAGTTTGAGTGAATTTCTTTAATTATAATGGTTTAGGTTAAAAAGGCACTCATGTTGCAGTGCAGAGACGAGTCAAAAGGGGACAAAAAGCCATGCAACGCAAGGAGTTCAACATGATCATTCACAAAGAAACAGCAAGCCCGGTGGATCATCATCCCAGCCGCGGGACAACTACATCTTTAAAGTGCTGCAGCCTCCAAGATGCCCGACTTATCCTGTCGAATATACCACATAGTGGCTCTGAAATAAACCGGAACTCGATACATTTCTGTCACTCGTAGAAACAAAAAGATATTCTTTTCGAATACTATTGCATCACTACAGCGGAATATGGTCGAATTGCTTCTAATCCCCCTCCTCTTATCCATGACAATGGAATTCATGGTCATCTGGGCCGTCACCTTATCGTTATCGTCACTTTAATTGGAGACCCTTGAACAAGCCCCCGGGGGTTGAGATGCGCTAAAGGGAGGGGCAACGATACGCCTCCCCTAGGCATAGCTGGACATTCAGTCACTTTCGGCGGCTTATTCACCATGAGTTTCGAAACTGTGTCAGCACACGTCAGCTGGATATGCAAGCATCTCAAGATGACAATTCACAAACGCTCAAGGCTCGGATTTTTGTTGAATACCTCGCTGTAATATTTGCATTCTTAGGAAACCAAACATATCAGCAAACGTAGCTCATCATGACATTCCCTTCCATCATCCATCCCCATTGCACCGCACCCCCACCATCAGTTGTGACTCTCCCCCCTAGCCTTAACTGCGGGGTACTGGACTCGTGTCTCAAACTGGGCTCCATCAACCGCAGACCTCGTGAGCAACCCAAAGAAACGCCGAGTGCGCCGCGGTTCGCCAGCACTTTCTATGCCCAGACCGACGGTTAAGAGTAATTTATTTGGTTATGATGCGAGACGCCTTTGTGTCACAACTAAACACACTACTCTCTTACTTATAGTATTGAGCTCTTTGCGCGGCTAATCATCAACGTTCAAAAAACCACTCAAACATAACAAAATAACCTCCTTACAACGAAGCATATCTCATGAACCAGTAAACGAATGATCTGACACCCTTGAATCCTTGTCTATTTATCCTCTTTCCCCTTTCAAACGCAAAATGACGTAAGACATCCTCTTATGGTACCTTGCCTCTTCCATTCATACACTATCCGCAATATGTATGATTCTACATGCTTGACTTCTATATTTGGGCATCGTCTTCTCATACATGCAGCTACCAGCGACCGAAGGTGAAAACCCCCTTTTGCCATAGTCCAAGTATACTCACAGTCCGTTCTTCTTTAGAGCTAGACTAATCACTTTCACCGCCGGGACAACCCACAATCCGACTTATCACCACAACTATTCAGTCATGTGATGGAAATTCGTAGTAACGTCAAACAGAAGCACAAACACAAATAATGTACAGGGATATGTGCATTAGCATCCTGTAGTGGACTCGGGATGGACTAGAGCTTCTGATAGATGCGCTGAAGATGGAAGACTGATTCTATTTCATGTCGATAACATCGCATCTCGAGTACTATCATCTATATCTGAAACATAACAAAATCTCTTTCTTCCAATCCAAGTACCCATCATACTTCTGTAGGTAGGGTATCTTCGTCTTTCATACTCAAAAGCAAATGACCAACCCAATCCCCCAAGTCTATTCCTTAAATCCCATCCCAGTAATATTCTAATCAAATTTGGTTCGAGCCCAGTTCCAGAGCGACCATTGACAGCCAAGTATCACGCCCACACCCAACTCCGCAAGCAATCGAACAAGGACAAAGGAAACATTAAGTAGCATGTGTAAGTGGTAGTCCCCAATGGGGTGTCCCATTGAGGAAGCCGGGGGTATCATAGGAGATGTGCGTCAAGCAATCGATGATGGACAACTCATGACAGGTGTTCAAGGCATAACGGCATTATTGCAAAGCTGATTGCATGTTGTAGCACCACAGGCCTTTGAAGGCTGTATAGGTGTGCTGAAGTGCATCATAGCACCGTATGCTTCTGCAGGAGCTGCTTCAATGAAGCAGTTCCGAATGTCTCGTCGTCAGGGATCATCTCGATGAGTCCTGTGAGGTTCGCAAACAGGTCACCCTGGTTTCGGTAGGCGAGCATTGCAGGCACAGCCGCATTGTCAAATTCGATCTCCTCGTAGTGAACCTTGACAAAGTGGATATCAGGGTGAGCCTTGACCAAGGGCAGCAGAGCTGACTCGATGGTACCAGACACTTCACACTACAGTCCAAGTTAGCATGCGTGTTGATGTGATGCAGACCAGGTAACTTACTTCATGATCATAAACAAAGACGACAACAGTAGTCTCACGGCCAACCTTCTCGATGGCATCAAGGTAACCCAGAGCATCGACCTCATCTAGTCTTCCGTAGATGCGTACGCTGGGGCTGGTTCTTCTGTTTCGAACAGAGCGACTGGCCTCGCTTTCCAATTCGCGTCGTCGGCTCTCTCGCCACTCCTCAAGGAAGGCTTGCTCGTCGGCATCACTAGCACTGCGAGCATCGTCGTCCGTCTCGCTGTCGCTCTTGGTGTGGGTGTGGACGGCGGCGTCGATACCAAAGATGCTGTTGCGAGCAGTGCGAACCCTGGTCCTCCACTTGTTCTTGCGAGCAGCCTCGTAGTTTCGGGCGTCGGCGATGACACCCTTGACACCAGTGGATCGGCCACTGTCGAAGGAGACGGGAGGAAGCTTGATCTCGGTGGCGCCAGCGCCGGTGAGACGATCCATAGTGGGCATGCGCATTGCGGCGTCGATCTGGGAGTTGAGATAGATATCTTCTTCAGTCAAGTCTTGGATGTCCTTGAGGTCAGGGTTGCTGCGATCCTCAGGGTGAAGTGTCTCGCGGTGATTGTTCTTGGCGACTAGGTCGTTGAATTCGTCTTGAGCGGCAGTTGACATGACAGGCAATGTGGAGGGGGGGGAGATGGTCTTAATATGTATGTTGTTGAAGAAGGGAAGGAAGGGCAACGTCAGAAAGGCGTCAGGGTTGATGCGGGTATTGTTCTGGAAGATGTGGAGCAAGGGTGATGAACAAGGCACAAGGCGAAAGCCGAATGGTAAAGCCTTGATGTTGGAGAGGAGGGTATACAATGCAGTGAGAATGGAATGGCAAAGTAAAACGATGGCCAAGGAGGTCGAAGCGACAAGGGCAGGGCGGTGAGATTAGGCGCTCGGAGCAGAGGCTGAGGTTGACGAAGCGGAGCCCTCTGCTTTTGGGGTGTTTCAGGCTAAGAAACGAGGAATCACGAGTGATTGCGTTGTTGCTCTGCTGTGCTGTGTCGAGAGGATCGAAAACGAAGGGCAGGAATGTGATCAAGCCAACTGGCGAACCGGTAGAAACGGAGTCGACGACACGAGGACAACGACGAGGGCGCAAGAGTCGGTCGAAGCAGGGATTGGGCGCACGTTGCAGGGCGTGATCGTAGCTGATCAATTGTCGGAAGGGGAAAGTGTGATGACGCCTCTTTCTTTATTTCTAATCCCTTTTTTGTTTCTTTTCAAGCTCAGAGAGGTATTGACCAACGAAATTACGACTTGTGTGTGAAACCAGGATGGGGGTTGTTGTGCTGGTGCGACTGACGATGTGACCTGGCGGAAGTAGAAAGGGTTTGTTGGAGATCAAGTTCACAGGACACAATACCTAACAACTGCCAGAGGATTATTTCCTGCAAGCCACACAAAAGCTGTCGAATGTTACCCACATGAAAAAGGCTTAGGTCGGTCTAGTCAGGGGTACATGAGGATTGCAGTCAGCAAACAGCCACTGGTCGAGTGCCGATGCAGGGTTTTTTCCCCTTCTACTGGACATGTTCAAGCAACTAATTCCAATGGTCAAATGAGATTGTCCCCTAGGTCTTTCTGGTCATGCACCCAAGTGGATGGGAAATAGCAGTGTCACAGTAAGACGAGACCGGTGAGAAAAAAGAAATGAGAATTCAATACCACAACGTATTATAGCTCGTAAATGTCGGATGTTGAGGTATTTGAGATATAGTTGCCAAGACAAGGTTTCTTTTTTCCCCAATGGAATGGAAATGTCGTACTGTTTGTGACGGCAACACTCTTCCATGATGCCATGTAACGAATGATTGCCTATTGCCGATCAAAGTTATCGTGTCTACGCTGAGAAATCCTCGTTTCATGGCTAAAGTCAAAGAAAGGCTCGTCTTTTGACAAATCGACCACGAATGCGTGAGTTTCATCTCCAAGTTTACAAAGTACAAGCCAAAGTGACTTAGCCTTGGTGTAATGGAAATAGATGGTGATTCATGGTATCCATTACAGGAATTCGTCTTCAATCGATCTGGAAAACAGGGCGTGGCAAAATTTGGACCTGCTATGGAATCATTTGGTGTTGTTCAATACAGACCCCTGATGAAAATATGATAATAGCACAGGCTATTCTCACCATCTAGCAGTCAGATACTACCTAAGGAAGACCCGACTATTCAGCTATCTCATTAGCATGAGCATGATACCGTCTAAAATTCCGGTATACAGGGAACAACCATGTTCATTCGAACCTATCTGACTCAACAGCACACAGTAGACGCTGTGGATACAGATGTTTCACGCTCTTGTTTCACGAGAGTCCGAGCCCTGTTCAGTAGAGTTACAACAACGTCGGGGCGTTCGAATGCGCGTCTGTTTTCAATATCCCTGTAAACAGCGCACGCATCATCATTATCGTCAGCATTGACGCTCATCTCTGCCCTTTCCCCCCGTTCCCATGGAATCTTCTTCTTTTGGTGACTTGTGGCGTTGAATCTGATTCCGGCAGCCATGTTTCCGAAAACGGAGACTCGGGAGCAGTGGCCTTTTTGAGATAGCCTAACATTTCTGTGCACGGTTCGACGCCTTCAGGAAAAGTCCATGTGGATGGATGGCTGGGAATTAGAGTCATAGCATTGTTGGTTAATGGCAATGCAGCGAGATGCGAAGGACTAATGGCTTTGTCTGGTCTGCTCCGCCTGACCTCAGCCTTATAACGTCTTTGTTGTCATAGTGAAAACGCGGTGAGTGACTGAACTACCTAGAGATGTCTATGCGGACTTTGCTCCCTTTGAATGTCTCTTGACTGTTACTCTTTTATTTTCTAGTCAATCATAATATATGATAACATTCATAATGCCATAGTCAACTGGTCTTATTAACATACCTACGAGCCACATAAAACCATCAAATGCTGAATGATATTGTAATAAGCCACAACAAAAACCATTGGACAACGATTGCCTATTAACTTAGGCTATTACCAGAACTTGAATCTCGAGAATGCAAATGTCGAATCAAATTACCGGTAGTCAATCTCAGTTGCCTATCTGTCTTAGCGTCTTTGCATATGCACAACATCCAAAGACTCAGCCTGACAGCCATGCCATGCAGAGAACAGACCGCGCCCCCAGACTTTTTTGTTTTTTCAAATCATAAACATATGATCGCCCAAAGCAAAAACGTAAAGGGAATACAAGAAAAGAAAGAAAGCCTAACATCCATTCATAGGAGCGACCACAAACGCCACGTATTAGTCGGTGAAATTACAGGAGACCCTTGATTGCGGGTCTGAACCCCGGGCATCACCGAAGCCTTCTAGAAGGGCAACAACGGTCTGTGTTTAAGGACATGGACATCTGTGCACCTTTGTGTAATTAGGAATTGTTATTATTCCAGAGTTATGCTACTGTTTGCATGTCTAAGCGTAAATGAGCGTTAACAAAGCCTTTATTGATTGGTTCTACTCTTAGGCCTCTCCGGAGCATAAAGTTGTTCATTTCGACCTACCATAGTAGTCATGCTAGCCTGATATCTAACACGTCGGATTAGATACTACACACAGCCACGGAGATATCTGTAAATAGCAGTCCCTTGCGTGACTCTTCCATCTCATCTTATTTCAACAGATACCGACATCTAATCTAATCGGATTGAATCAATTAATTAAATTGGTAGCTCCAAATGTAGTTCTAGATCTGTCTGACCGTCTCTAGTCTCTCCCTACCACTCGACAGTTCCGTGGCTTACCTGGCATGTCGAGCGACGGCATTCCCAGAAGGATGCCTGCAACACGAGCGAAGAGCCAGCCTTGCCGTTCCCCAACTGAGCGTGAGCAGTATCACGCGTGGAGGACAGAGTGAGCCCACGCGTCACGGTATATCAGGACTCCTCCTACACTTGACCACATCGCCGCACTTATATGCCATACACTGGTCTATTTACTCCCCAGTTCTGAAACCTCCGCCACGTCCAGTCTCCTCAGACAATTGTTCTTTGAGACTTTCTAGTTCTTTTTCCGAATGATTGGCATCTGCTCCAACCACAGCCCTCTCAAAATCGACAAGCGTCACCTCGTCACCCGCGCCAATAATGAAGTTGTGTCGATTGACGTCTCCATGAAGTATCCCAAGTCTATGAAGGCGTCGCAGAGCTTTCTGGCAGATATCCAAATCAGAGATGCCGGCATGTCGGCCTGATATCTTTTCCAACAGGAACCCAACGACACGGCCCGCCTCGTGTATATGTCCCAAAAACCGTGGCGTCAGTCCTGAAGATTGTAGGAGTTTATAGATTCGAGTCTCGGCTTCGATGTACTGGATTTCCCATGAGAACCGGGCAACTTTGGCAATCATTGTTTCTCGTATTGTATCTCGTCTGTAAATTTGTGGTTGACCTGGACCTCTTGGAGCATCTGACTTGAATGTGCATTCTTGTGCAAGCAAACTCAGCAGCTTAGTTCTCTGGATGTCTAAGAAGTCGATTTTATCTTGATGCCAGACAGTCTCTACACCAGAAAGTTCCTTCTTGTCCAAGACTGCCTCTGGCTTTCCGGATGCCGCGTTGCGAGAAATGTATGCCGTATTCCAGTGCTTTTCACCATACGGTAGCTTCGGCAGAATCTCTTGAAAGCTCAAGGGCATATCCATTAGAGAGTCCGCATCCAGAGTACCAGCTTGAATGGTAATGTACTGTATAATGCGCCCAGTCAAGATACGAAAGTAACAGTCATCCTTGCCCGCCGTGGAGAATTCCATAGATATGATGCGAGGACTAGCCATGATGATGTTGAGGTTAAGAATTGAAGAAAAGTGTGCAGGGACTTGTTCATTGTTTGAAGGAAGGAAGCAACACAACCTAAGCGCCGGCGAGAGACCATATCGACGGGCTGGGCGCTTACCTGCATGAATATTTTTTACCAACAACCTAAGCAACAACAAGACAGTCTCATAGTCTGGGCACAATCTTCAGATAAAAGGAGGGTTTCTCTCGGTATAACGCTGCCATGATGTATCTTTATCATTCTGTTTTGGATTCACTCTCCTTCTTGACTTTCGGGTATTGCCACTCCGATCCAAACATGTGAAGCTGTGCTCACCACCGTACCAGACCAGACGTATCATTGAATGCTCAACCTTCCCGAACCAAGGGGTAAATTATCTACTGTCAAATCCCTGTCTCGCCAAGGTTTGTACAAGCTATCCTGTTGAGTTTTGGTTTACGTCTCAAGCCAACGCATACTTACACTGATTGTTTTAGATTCGTCATGTGCGTTTGGTACTTGATCAAATACTCCTGCGATTGTGTGAAACAAATGGAGTTTGTTCAGTGTCAAACTGCCATAAATTCGGGCGCCAACATCAAATGCAAGCCGATTGAGAAGGAAATAAGCAGGTTCTCGACCAACTATTGTCCAGGACACTTGGTATATCCAGATACGAGGAAGAAATACTTTTCAGATCCAGCTGCACAACAATGAGGAGCAAGACGATTTAGACTTAGAAGGCAGGTCTAGATAGTCTGAGATCGGTACGGATGGCAATCCTCCCGGTAGGCACTGATGTAGAATGTATGCAATTTATATCAAACACCAATGTAGTACAGCTGGTATTTACTATCGTGAATATACCGGGCTGATACCTCATTACCATTACCTTTGTGATGGATCGCATCATCTTGGTAACCCGTCACTATCTAGTGTATTGAAATAACCACAACGGCGGGTAAGTTCCGGCTCCTTCACAGGTCTTGTGCCGCCTTTGCTCTGCCGCCACAAATCTTGTGCTTCTGTACAAGATGTAAAGTGAGATAGGTAGCCAGATTTCGAAAACACGCGATCCCGGTCAATACCACTAGTAACCAAATTCTCCATGCGAATCTGACATCCTTTGCAGCTCACGCCATTCTCAACTTGATTATTCTCTGGATCATACCATGGGAATGCTGTAGACGCCATGAAACGATGGCTCGCCTGCTCTCGTCGTATTAATAAGGCCTGGGACGCGTCTTCGTCGAGTAAGCCAAGGTATTGCAACTTCGCAACAGCTGGGCGCGTAGCTACCAAGGATTTTGGGCGTTTGGCAGGCCGTTCCTCCATAGAATATAAGCCGGGCACGGTGCGCAGCTGCGGTCCCAATAACCGTTGCAATCGTTTCGAGGATATCTTTGCGAGCCTGGAGAATGTCGATGTGCACATGACACCCAACTCTGGTGACTTCCTGATACACGCAAAGCAGCACCGAGTGGCGGTCGGGAGAAAGAGAAAGCCCCCAAATGCACCACATATCGTACACGCCTCGCATACGAGAGGGCTATACAAATCCCCAATGATCAAAGTCTGCCCTAGACCGGCGCGTATGGCACCACGCAGACCTTCTATTCCATGCTCAGCAACGGCGCGATACTCCGGGATTGAAGTCGCTACGAGACGTGCTCGCCGATTGATTTGGCGAAATCGAAAGAATGACAGGATGTCCAGGCTGCGCAGAATAATGAACAAAAGCTCCAGCGGGAGTCTATCCAGGATGCCAAGATCGGAAGTTGGCGAGGCTTCAAAGGCTTTGTGAAGAGATCCTATGACTCTTTCAGTCTCATGAGGACGTGACCGTACAAGTACAAGATCGAAATCGCGGCGATGATAGGCACAAACATCAACAATTGTTCGTGAGGACATTAGTTTTCCTAAGGTTAGATAAGGGGGGAACAAATGCGAATTCTGTGAGGATGTTAAGTGGTGTGCAGCTTCGGTTTGGGGTGTAACTGGAATCGGATCCAAATGTTATTGATGAAGTCGGATTTTCTTCGGATACCTCAATCCAGCCCTCGTTCTGAATGTCCTCTTGGTCAACAATTCAATATACCAGGCACATTGATCGATCAAAGTACTTGCGTACCCAAGCATCGTTGCATGCAAGCAAGCAAGCGTGATCTGGAACAAACACCTTAACACGCACCAAGCCTCACATCATCATCGGACCAATATTCGACCCTGTAAAGGCATTTAAATAGATTAAAAAAACGTATACATATTGGAACATCGTATTGTATTATCTCGAGGTCTGAAATTTTTGCTCGGTATAACCGTCAACTCCCATAGAACCCCCCAAGTGTATGAAATCGTCGCCTCGCAAGTTCCACGCGTATCTTCTCTTTGATGACATGAATCGATCACCCTTACAAGAAAAGCAAGCTCGGAACCAAGAAATAGTGCCGCGGAAAGAAGCGCAAACACACAACACTGAGGGCAACTGAAGACACAGAAGGAAACCCATCCAGTAATACAACCGCCCATTACTAACAACCCGAGTTGTGTCAGGAAAGGGGAAACTATTGTTCAGAGAATTTTGCAGTCGCGCAGTAGCAGGAAATAATGAGAAAAAGGAAAAGAGGTATCGCATTAAGCAGCGCATTCGGCTTCACCCGACCAACACGTAAAAGCAGCCCACGCTCAACACTTCGTAATCGGTCGGGCATCTTCGTCGGTAAGGGGTATGTATATTTGAAGGTACGATTCGTCACTTCGTCCTGCGTACGCCAACCGCCGCGGCTGGTGCGACGTTGGTTTATCTTCGAATCCGGTGGGCAATGCAGTCGTTCGAACGCAGTTGATATAGAGGGCGAGGCGCGCACTGATGTTGGTATGTCCAGACAGTGCATGCATGATGATCGTGTTTGACACTTAATAGGCCCAGATTTTAAGCTATATCATATGTGAGCGGCAAGATCCACGACGTATTCTTTAAGCTTCAAGATCGAGTAGCAACTTACCAGAGAATCCCACGAGCCCGTGCACAAGCTCGTGCCGTCGTTGCTGACACCCAAGCAACTGACTCGGTTTTCGTGACCAACAAGAGATCCGACCTTTTCGCCTCGGGTAATATCCCAGACCTGTGAGTTGTGTTAGTCAATGAGCTAAACATTGAAACAATTTACCCGAATCTTGGTAGATCCGAGATCATCCAGAAAACTTTCTTACCTTGCACTCGAAGTCATCATAACCAGCAAACAGCAAGCGTCCCGAAACAGAGGTGGCAACGGAGGTAATGCCACAGAGAATAGACTCAGACTACGAATCATGTTAGCGTACTGCTGAGTTCAATTTGCTAGACCCACACTTACCCCGTAGAGGTTGAGCTCGCGATCTGCGCGAATGTCGAACAGGCGGCAGGTAGCGTCATCGGAACCGGTAACGAAGGAGTGGCCGTCAGGGAAGAACTGAATGGCGTTGATATCGGACTCGTGGCCAGCAAATGTCTGAACAGCCTTGCCGGCACGGATATCCCAGAGCTTGGCGAACGCATCGCAAGCACCCGAAATGAAGGTGTTCTGGTTGGTTGGGTTCAAGCTGATGCTCATGACATCTCCCAGATGGTCGGCGAACTCGGTAACTTTCTGGCCCGTCTCGATATCCCACTTCATACACGTCATGTCTCCTGATGAGGTCAGGATGCTGCGGTCGTTGATGAAGCGACAGCAAGAAAGATAACCAGCATGACCCGAAAGTTCGCGAGCGACACGTGTAGGACCATCTCGTTGTTGGTTGAGGTTGTAGATGGAGCAGATGTTGTCGAGACCACCGCAGGCGACAAAGTTACCGCTGGGTGCGTAGGCGCAGGTCATAACCCAGGATGAGCGTAGAGGAATGGCATGAACCTTGTTTGTGGTGTACGCGTCCCAAATAATGAGCTTTCCATCCTGAGAGGCAGAAACGAGATGTCTTCGGTCAGTAGACCAGTGCATGGCATAGATCTTGGCCAAGTGACCCTTGAGCGTTCTCTTGGCCTTCATCAATTGGTTCCTGGGGATAGGCTCATGAGCCTGCTGTGCAACAGCACGAACTGTAGGATTGAAACAATTCAGTCAGCATTCTCACGTCCAACAAAATCAGTAGGCGGTCTCTGAAATCAGGACCAAGGTCAAGCATTCGTTTGTGTCCAATTTGTTGGTAGGCAATGGCACGGTCGGAGTCAAGTAGCCGACCAGACAATGCAACAACAAACGGCAGAACGGGAGGCGAATTGACGTACGGGTCGTGTCTGCGAGCTCATCCTTCTTTCGCTTGATTCTGTCCTTGAGAGTCTCGGCTTCGCGGCGGGCCTGCTGAATACGCGACTGCATGGCCTCGGGCGACACATCGCTGGCGCCTTGCGAATTCATTGTGATCGAACGAGAGGGATTATGGGGGTGTGTAGGTCGTGGAGGCGAGAGGCTGCGTTGGATTGATCGAGTAGGTCTTTATCGAGGAAATATCGAGCCAAAGACGCGACAATTCTCTAACCGGGCTCGGACTGAGCAGCAAACCACGAAAGGAGAGGAGAGAGGCACCGGTGATGGTCGGGACAAGAGACTCGGTTGACGGAGGTTGGAGGTTGGTGGAGGATGAATGGGTGGAAAGGTTGAGAACGGAACAAATGCGGTGCGAGTGGAGAGGGAGAGGCCACAAGAGGAGAGGAAGAGAGGAGCGAGGACGGGAGGTTTGCTAGGGCCTTTAGGGGGGAGCCACTTTAGAGGCCTTGGAGGGGACCAGGGAATGCGAGCTACAGGGGGGTAAAAGGGGTGTGTGTTGAGTGGATTGAGCTATGGGCTGTAGGTACTGGACTAATGTATGGAGAGTCGCGGGTCCCTAGCAACAAATAATTGCAGCTCTAAGTTGTGTTTGTAATAACTGCTACTGCGGGTTGAAATTGCTTGATTTGAAGCTCATTGAAAGATTTTCGGCCATGTTTTCCATTCGCTCTAGCTTTAATGCTTTCCTCAGTAAACTATCCCAACGGAATTTGTCCCCTACAGTTGTCCTGGGCAGCGATAGCTCCTGTAATGGCTGCAAAGGTACTTCACCTCTTTTTGCGGGCATATCCTCTAATTTCACTTTTGTCTGCAATGGTGGAGACTTGGGGAACTGCCACTATTTGGAAGCGGAAGGTACAAGACCTTGAGATTTCCTAGCTCTTTCCCGCTATTTGGAGGTCCCTGGTTTACCTGGGAGCAGATTAGCCTGTCCACCTGCTGTGCATCCTAGGTATCCTGCTCTGCTCCCCATATTGCGCCCAGTTCCGTCGTCCAGTGAATCCTTCCCACCCATACAATCTTCATCCCTGAAATGTTCTCATCCCATTTAATGTCCGGCCTTGACCATTGATCCTGGTGGTGCCTTGACGTGAGACGAAACCCTCGTTCTATATAAACATCGCTGATATCGCATCACGGTGTAGGCCCTTGCCCTGATTTGAGCGGTTTTGCCATCCCACCAACTGCCTCCTCCGTAACTCCGACAGACTCATAGTAGAGATGCAGCAACCTGGTCCTTTGGCCGAGTCATTTACACCACAGGCCATGGAATATGTATGGAAGACATCGTGGCACGCTTTGGCTGAAGACCACACACACACAACCCCTTTCCGTTCGTCAGTGACAACTCTTACATCCAGCTCGAGGGCAGAGGCCGCGGACTATTAAACCACAGCCATCGAATTGAACAAGCATTCAGAATTATCGTGGACCCAGGCTTGAAAGAGCTCACTACGGGCTGAACTTGGCCCGATTCTAGGAGGCGTACAACCACAAGACTGGTTTCGGTAGGAAATTTTGATTAAACGCACACTGGGTGGCACCCACCAGGTTCCACTGAGGTGATCTCGTTCCAAACTGGATCATGGCAATCTATTCACGATAGAATTCCATTCAGTCCAGACTTGGGTCCAAAACCTTACACAGCAGCCAGGAAAGACTTTGCTTGATGCTGTGACATTATCTGATATTTCGACAACAAAGCTGCTGTCACTATGATCGATCGTGTTCAGCTCAGCTTCCCACGCACACGGTATTGCTGGTACCAGGCACCCGATGGAATCACATCCTCAGAACCTTGCTTAGCCACTCAAAATGGTAATTCGGACAAGGCCCGATACAGTTTGGCTCGAACAATCCTTCATCTTGTCTGCTAACAGGAGATACTTGCTTCACCGGCCAAGGACCACGCCTGCGACATCACTCTTCTGTTAGCCAAATTTGTCTGCTCCGAACAAGGCTAGAGAGGCTATTTTCCAACTACAGTCCTTGGCCTTGTTGACTCCACCAGTTGCTTCCACTCGGATCAGCGAGGATTCATCCACTGGCTCAAAGTGGCTAACCTCAGGTCGGTCAAGATTGGACGGACTAGCCAGGCTCTATCAATTGTAGAGTCGCACTCAACTGGACAAGAAAAAAAAAATTGCCAGATCAACAACAATTGACGAATGTCGAAGGGTCAAAATATACGGTTGTCAAACCCACAAGGGCAGTGTCGTCACTACATTGGGATTGACTGGAATGAGTAGAGGGAAAAGAGGATATCCGGCTCAGGCCACGAGGTCTTCATAGCTGGACGTCACTCTGGGTAGCCACCAGCCTGGTGCTTATGCGACCTACGTTGTCGTAAAGTAAAGTTCCAGGCGACAGCCTCGCCTCATTTAGCATCTACGTAAGCGGGTGTTCGATTCGCCATTGATGTGTTCAGTTGCCAATTGGCCGATTGCGTCGAAGAAAACCATCAGCCGGATAAGACACTTTCTCCAGTCTTGGAAGGACGAGAGTGGTCCACAACGCCTGCGTGTGAGGCGCCCTGAAGCTCTGGTCCCCAATAAGAAACAGGTGATCTGGGGTTCGGACAGGCCATGATCGCAATGATCTCTTTGCCACCTATCAAAAGGCAAGTCATTGTCTCACCTGGCCTTTTGGTGTCAAGATTTCAGACATTGTAAGAAACAATCACACAACAAGGACGAAACTATCACGATGTATAATTTATGCATAGTATGGGGCAACCTACATACCTGCAAGGTCTTCTGGGGGAACAAGGGAAACAGTGGAGCGCAGAAACCTGTGCTGCATGGTCTTGGGTGTGTGCAGGTCACTCGAATCCAAGACTAGAACCCGACTCTTCTCCCAAGTCTCGTTTAGTAAGGATTTCGGCCTAGGCCCCTTGTGACTCTGGCGATGATTTGATTGACCTGGTTGTCGATCACGTCTAATACTGACAGTATATTCGGTGGTATTTTGCTCCTGTAACTGTCCCCTGAAGGTGGCAGCAGGTGAGAGCAAAGATCAAGTGAAGGTGCAGGGTCTAAGCTGGTTCTTTGGATGATGCTCCATTTGCATTGCAGCGATCGAGGAAGAGAAAATGATACCATGAGTCCTCCACTCAGGTCGACTGTGTCTCAATTGAGCTACAGTACACGCCCATACCCGTCCAAGCTCGTACGACAACCGCCAACTTCATTCCATACGCATCTTTTTCGACTTTTCTTTTCTTTTTCGTCCTTTGTATTTCTTTTCTTTTGAAAAGCCAAGCAACTGCATTATGCCATCAACACCGTCATGTTTTCTTTTTCTGCTTCCTCTCTGCTGAGACAAGAACCTGTCAAATTATCAGACCTTGGCTTGTTGGTGTTCGCACAATTTGTGAATCGACAATTCGAGGTTTGATTCAAGTCTCCCTGTACAGGGTTGGAGGTACTCTGCGTACTGTACCTGCATTCAAGATGCAACCTCTCCAGCGCAATCCTGTACGATGCACAAGACTGACTAAGGGAGCACAGGGGGTGCAGCACGGCAAGAATGAGCGTAGTGCGATTAGCAAGACGCTATTTGGCCCAGGGTCCTGGGATCGTCCGTTGGTAAAAGACCCCTGTGATATATCTATTCCATGAGATTCGCAGGTACTGCGAAACCCCCTGAGTGCATTTTCACAGTACTATGCATCTTTGCTTTGGGGGATTGTTGCTTAGGAACTCAACTTGATATTGATGTTATCACCGCTATTGCCAATTGAGCCCGAAGAACAAGAGAGTCAGGGGAAAAAAAATTCAACATAAACAAAAGAAACGTTTATCCCAGCATCCACTTTGTACAGCTCAGGCAGTGGCTTCAAGCTTTCCCCCTTGTTTCTTCTCTCGGCTCTTCATTGCTTCTTCTCCTTCCCTTTTGTGCACATACTGAACACTAATGGTGGACATTGTAACGGGGAAGACGGCAGACGTGAAATGCATAAAATGCACTGCTTCCTTCTTCCGCCCAGTTTATTATTGTACAAGCTGGTTGAGATAACCTGTGTATTCAGGTCAGGGGTCAAAGCCCATCACCCCTTCCAGTGCAATTTGCCATATCCTGTGCTTGACCCGCAAACATGTTCCCACTCACACACAACCTTGGCGGGAGAAGGACGACCGAGCATTCATGATCCCCGACGTCTATTCTCCATCCCTATTCATAGTCCTCCTTGCTCGTTCACCCATCTCAATAGTCAAGTAGGCGAAGGGGGAAGAAAAACTAGAGAAGAACCGTGCGGTCGAGCCCCTGACTTGCCTGATTCGGTCGTGGCATGCTTCTTGGGGACACACATACGACACTAATCTGTAGTTGACAAAGTGTCGATGAAGGTAAATTACGCCTCCGGGTAAGTAAGGTAGTGGGAAGAAATTCACACTACCCAAGTCAACATGTTTTGGTTGGGAGGAATAACGAACTGCTAACAAAAACCAAAGTTCCCCGGAGCTGCAACCCCTTGTGAGTGTGAGTGTGTGTGTGTGTGTGCTTTGACCTTTGACCGTCATCTTCAAGGGTTTGTTTACTCTCTCAAGATGGAGATGTTTCTCCAGCACGGGATATAATACTGCAACCTTTGTGCGATAGTTATTATATAGTGGGTTACTATTACCTATGTATCACGGATTTGCTATCTGTTAACGGCAATGATGACCTCTGACTGATTGAGGATTTGACGTGACCCAGCCGTGTGTTTTTCATGGGGATATGGAACCTTGGTGGTTGAATAGATGAAGTTGCCGGCTTGGCACCCCTATTTTTTCCTTTTATCTTCCTTACTTTTTTACAACATCGGTGTGGGAACCGTCTGATGTGGTTGTGTGATTGTCTCGAATCATGGGGACCCCGATGTATTTATCCTGCCATGTTCATGGTGCAATACTCACAGTAGGCTGATAATATATGTGCGATGATTGTGTAGATTCCGGTTTGATTCGAATAGACAGTTGTACATTTGGTACGGATAACCAGGAGGGGGGCATGATAGCATCATAAGAATGATATACCCTTCATAAACTCCCAGTAGGGTAGTGGCTTTCAATGGAATACTGACCAAATCCCAATCTACTTCTGTCCTCGAAATGTTTAGCCTTATATGCTTTAGTGTTTTAATGTATCATTCAGGGTAGGTATACCGTGAAGCAGTAAACCGAATAATATCATTCAGCAACAAGGGTGAGACAATGTTTTGACAATCTAGAAGCCATGGTGATATTGACGTTTTCGTCGCTTCTAGCCCTTGATTATTGGTTGGTTTCGTGAAGGGGAGGAGTGGACAAGAATAATCATCTAGCCAATCCTCCCAATGCTGTAAAAGGATGGCCCTGGATACAAATGTCCAAATACCCTAGAGCAATAGCTTCGAACACCACCACCCACGTCCAGATCAGACTTGCTAACAAGTCAAGCAGTATTCTACAAGTCAAGAGAGGTAAACAAGATATTATCAATGCCCTTAACACTTATTATTTCAGACTGGGAAGCTGAAACCCTCTCCCTTACGCCAATCTAGATCCCACCTATTCTATATACCCATCTGCATCTTATTCTCTAGACAAAACGCACAACTCTATCCCAGGCCGCCTACTCTACCCAGCAGAGTAAGTCATTTGATCTTCTGTCATCATTCATATCCCTTTATCCGGATCTAATGAGTCTTTGCCCACTCCTTGAACCATTCCAACGCCTCGGGGTTGGCGACACTAGCATTAGTCTTGACTTCCATTCCCGAAAGAATTTGCTTTACTGCTACTTCGATCCTATCACAGATAATGTCAGCGTGATACTCAGTTTCATATTCTATGCGTAGGTCGACTTACTTCTTCCCATTGCCTGTCTTGGGGACTCCGCCGCCGCAGACTTCAACGACACCAGGGACGTGTCGAGGACTCAGCTCGGATTTGATCTTAGCCTTGATTCGGGTGCGAAGATCTTCGTCAAATGTCTTGCCTGGCGTCATAACTAGGAACAGGCAGACAGTCTCGTCGGTATCAGTGACTCGTCGACGACCAACGCAGACTGCCTCTTCTACCTCAGCGGCGAAGAATCGAGTGAGGATGTTGTAAATTTCGGCGGATCCAAATCGGACACCAGAGGGCTTGAGAACACCGTCTGATCGACCAAGCATAATCAAGCTTCCAGTTGATGGATCGGGAATGTTGACGAAGTCGCCGTGGTGCCATACAGGCCCCTTGACACCACAGATGTTCTCGAAGCGCTCAAAGTAGGCAGCTTTATACTTGGCCTCACCATTGGGACCAAAGAAGGTGAGGGGTTGACAGGGGAAAGGCTTGACACACACCAAGTCACCAGGCTCGCCAGCAGGAACGGGTTCTCCTGACGCAGAGTCGACCACGCGGATAGCCATGCCGAGACCTGCGCATTGAATCTGGCCTACCCGAACGGGGAGCAGTGGACAAGGTGCTCCAAAGAGGGAGATGATGTCTGTACCACCAGTGATGGAGGCCAGGTTGATATGTTTGGGGAAAGCCTCATAGACAAATCTGAAGGTGGAGGGAGGTAGAGGAGAAGCGGTGGAGTAGATGGCCTCAAGGCGAGAAAGGTCGATGGAAGAATCGCGTACAGGGTAGACGCCGTTCGCCTCGAGCGCTGTCAAATATGCAGCTGAAGTTCCGAAATGGGTGACCTCGAGTTCGGAGAGAAGGCGTGGCAGAGAAAGGTGAGAGTGCGGTCGGAAAGGGGAACCGGAGTAAACGACAATACTTGCTCCCACGGCCAGAGCACCGATGCTCCAGTGCCACATCATCCATGAAGTTGTGGTGTAGTAAAGCATACGAGAAGACGAGGTAAGTGAGCAGTGAAGAAGATGCTCCTTCTTATGCTGGATAAGCGTTCCAAGAGCTGTGTGAACAATAGCCTTGGGTAGCCCAGTTGTGCCACTGGAATAGAGGACGTAAAGGGGGTGAGAAGGGGGGAGCTGCTCAAATTTGAGGGGATCGTCCGAAGCAGTCTCGAGGAGAGATGCGTATTCTACGGCCGAGACTCCGTGCTTGCTGAGTTCGTCAAGACCGAGGCCGCCTGACTTGATGTTGTTGATGACGATGACGGTCTCGAGACCCTTGTCTTTCAATGCACCCACAATCTCGGTGGTTTTTGAGACGCTGGACCATTCCTTGCCGTTGTAGACAGTACCATTGTCAGCGAACAACACCTTGGGCTCAATTTGGCTCAATCGATCCAGCACCGCCGAAACACCATTATCAGGACTTATACCCGTCCAGATAGCACCCACGGTGGCAGCAGCGAGCATAGCAACAAGGGCCTCAACATGATTTGAGACAAATCCAGCAACCACATCATTAGTCTTGAGTCCGCGAGCTCGAAGCGCATTAGAGCAACGACGAACAGCGTCACGAAGCTCAGCCCATGAGGTGGTCACTTTAGAGCCGGGAAGCTCAGTGATGGTGATGACGGCGGTGGATGAAGGGTCGGGAGAGGGGGAGGTAGCTGGGAAGAGGAGGTTCTCTGCGAAGTTGAGACGGGCAGAGGAGAAGAAGTCGGGTCGGGGGTACATGGGCGCATTATCAGGGAGGACCTAATTGTGAAGTTAGCGGAAGTGTCATGATGAAGGGGTGCTGGTTCAATGAGTTGGTGTCGTCGATCCAAATCATGATATTTGAGAGAATATTGGTTATCATGACCAGAATCCCTCAAATCGTGTTGAGATTGGTCGCAACTACCAGACATATGAACCATGATGGGAATCTCATACCTTGTCATAAGGCTTGGAGGCCGTGATGCCAACAAACTGCCAAACCTCATCCCAGAACGTAGACACTTCCTCAATCGACCACTTATACAGCGCAGGATATCCATCAATGTTCAATCCATACTTTTTGTTGATGTGCTCGATGAACTTCCACATCGGCGTTGATTTGGGGGCTGGGTGCTTCCAAAGCACATCGCTATTAGCGAGAGCGGCAGCCGCCGGCGCAAGTTGATCGATAGACATTACGGTCCTCTGAGTGAAGGATTGGGATGTAAAGTTGATCGACTGATACGACACACCAGACGATGTATGCTGTTTGCTTTTTTGTTGGGGAGGAAAGGAGAGGGAAGGAGTTCGGAATTGAAGATAGCTTTTGTTCCGAGGGAGGATGTACAAAAGGTCAAGATAAAGCGGCCCGAGGTAGAAAAGGTAGGACCCTGAAATTCACTCAATCGCCAGGTATGAAAAGAATTGGGTTATCAATCTCAAAACCGAGAGCTCAACAATAATTCTCTATCAACATACGAAAAACAAGGGCTTGTGTCTTTTTCGTTTCATGAGCGCGGAATCGCAAGGTCACTGTCGGCCTCATGGCCGCTGAAAGCCGTCACCTCCCGTCGGCTCGGGTGTCCACCCCGCTCTTGATGAGGGAAGATGCGCGGGTTAAGGATGTGGCTAGTGGCGGGGGAGGCTGGTGATGTGTGGCTTGACGAGGGAGTGATCAGTCTGAGCTCAATACACTGAGTGGTACCAGTCTCATAAGAATACTTGGTGTCACTAAGTTGGTTTCAGCGGTTCAATTCATTATCTCTAAACCCTTGTCCTTAGTAGCATCAAAATGCCTCGAAATGAAGATTTTGATTGATGTCCGAATGCGCCAATCGCCGTCGCCTCTCTTCCTATCTGACATCTCAAGAACCATTGGGGTTTGGAAAGCATCGATACCACAAGGTCAACTCGAACCAAGGGACTAGAAGCTCTCTACAGGGACTAAAATATCACTCCAACGAAGTAAAGTTCAAACTGAAGCAGAGTCACGTTGTCATGACGGAACATGTTTAGCGAGATTACACAGCGCCTCTGCCGGACTCCTTGATAAACCCGTTGCTACGGGAGAACCGAGACGAGGAAAACTCCCGTTCCCCGTGTACGTCATTGTATTGTGGTTTGAGCTTTTCCCTACAGACATTACATGCCTACCGGGGGTTTCCACGATATCGTATCCCGTAGAATGTGAAAACCTGGTGATCAACGATCGGGGGAGGGTTCTCCAAAAGAAGTAAATTGAAGGAGACGCGTGACAACCTGGACCTTCTAAAACCACATTCATTTCGACACTTGGTTGTATGGCGTGATAAAGTCGGAATAAAACGCATCAACGGCCAACTTGGTAGAGACAGCGCACTAAATTTCAAACCGTAATCGTCGTGTCTGTTAAGCTGAAGCATCGCAAAGTTTGTATCGTGTGGCATGCATCGTCAATTCTGACTCGCAGAACAGCTGGCGGTGAATGGCAGCATGCATGTCGTGCATTTGTGGCTGTTGGAGGCTATCTGGGGGAAAAGCTTCAACGTCTAGTTTTGAGAAATCTGGTGGTGCATCACTTTTTGTTTTCGTATCGGTGTATACCAAAGCGTTTGAATACGTGTAGCCTCATGATCGTTATCGTTCAAACTAATAGCACTAGCTCGCGGTAAGACATCAGTGTTTTGACCGTCAAAAGTGTTAGACCTTAAAAACCTAGACACTTGGGAGAGTCCAACGCTTGACATGCAATGCAATTACGGGTTTCAGAGGCAGCCCAGGTTCATTCAAGCTGACAGTTGCAAGGACGATGTGATGAAGACGGGGGCCCCTGCGGCAGCGCTTTGCTATCTAACAAAACCCAAAGATTGCATGTCATCATCGATTCAATGCTGGCTAATTAACAAAGAAGCTACATCCACACAGGGACAATGCTGGGATGCTGATAATATGTGCTGTCGATTGATCCCTTGTCGATGATATCTGTCAGGACCTTACAAGGCTATTTGTATGTACATCGGATTACAGAAATGCAATAGTAAGCACCTCTCACCCAATTCCTAACAACATCTTGAAAACATTGATCTGTTAGCAATCATCTGCCACACTTAAATAAGAGGAACACCTACTGTGGCGCGCCCATCAAACAACTTCCGGGAGTTCCCATTCGTAGTTGACCGCTCTCCGGAGAGCTCGGGGACAAGGGCTCTTTAGCTGGCAACATCCAGATCCAGGGGTGGTGGTTGTGGTGGTTGCGCCCTTCAGCCGGGATGAAGTCAGAGGACCACAGTAAAAGGGGGGGGTTCCCAACAAGCGGGGTGAATTTTTTCAGGTGCTGTGCTGGACAGGAGAGCTTCAGGCTTTGGAAGCCCACAGTGGGGATGGCCGAGAATTGGCTGCAAATTAGTGCTGGAAGAAAGCGAAGATATTCAGGAACAATAATCCACACTGCATAAAACCACTAAGACGGGATGACAATCCCCCAGAATGGCCCATTCCAAGGGCTGTTGAGAAGGGACGGAAGGGTGATACAGCTTGCGGACAGTAATTTCAAGAGCCAAGAAAGATCTGCCAGCAGACTGCCGAAATGCCTGCAGAGAGCTATGGAAAGCTATGGATGGGATGGGAGAGCTCTGGGTTTCGCCCCTGGTAAAAACCTTGAACCTTGGTTCAATTTCCCCTGAAAGAGGCGAAAAAAAACATGAGGTGTTATTTCAGAAAAAGAAAGGACCTGCAATGAAGAAAACCAGAAACTAGAACCGAGAAGCGAGACAGTGACAAGTTAATCGTCTCCGCTCAGCATCTGATTTTGGCTTCAAGTCCCCTTGTCGAAACCATCCCCTCTCCCCTCAGAACCCGATCCAGTCCGGCTTTTAACGCAGCTCGCTTGTGAGCTCGCCCTCCTTCCACGAGCATGTGCGTATGCGCGCGTTGTGGCCCAGAAAGAATGTTCTGACCTTGACCTATCCTGGCTTGAGGGCACGGAGTTTGGCAGAGTTCCATGTGTACATCTTTGCTCTGGCGCGAACGACGCGATAGCTAATTTGTATGTAACTCGGGGACCTCGGCGCCTTTTCGTTTCCCATTTTTCTTCTTTTTCTTCGTCTCCATCGCTACTTACCTGATCTGATCCCCGTTGAATCCGTTGTCCCCGTCACTTCCTGCAGTTAAACAGTGAAAAGCGAAAACGAAAACTGATTTCTTTTTAATCGAGCTGGTCCCCTCCCATTTCTGTGCTGAATAATTTCTTCCTGAAGTCTCCATTCCTTATTTTCTCTTAATTCTCTGTGCCGTCCTTTGCATCTTCTAGCCTTCTGTTGGCCAGGGATTCGTTTCTTGTTGTCTATTCAAGAACCGTCCTTCAGCAAACAGGAGAGCTTCGGCAGAGGCGGATCCTCCAAACGGACGCAATTGATTCCCTTAATATCGTTGACATTATTATCTACCAACTACCGACCCGACTGATCTTACATTCCTTTACATTCTACTCTAATATTGATATCACTTGCTCCCCTGACCAGAACGACCAGTCACCCATCTAAAGCTTGGCCAAAATCAAAGCTCTCGAACTGCGCAGCTAAACACCAAATTTCAAAGCCAACGGTTTTAACCCCTTCTGCGATTGACATTTGACACAGAGTGAGTCAATTCCTGATACTTCAAACATCCTCTTAGACCCTGTAATACCCTTCACATTCGGACTTGATCCATCAGCCTCGCATCCTTCCGCCTTGAACAAGGGATTATACACATCTCGCTTATTGGGCTCACTCGTGGGTTTCCCCCTTCCCATGCACAACGGCATTGGGCACTCGCATTGGCCTATTTGCTTGGTTTCACTTGTCTATCTGCTCCACTCAATTTCCCTGAACGAAGCAGATGAGGGAAGAGAGAAAAAAAAAACCAGTTCCCACACCCAATTTGCACAAGCGGGCGGATCTTCACTTTCCTTTTCTCCAATTTTTTACTCGACGCCACCTCCTGCGCCCCCCTGTGCCTCGTCGAGCTGCGTACCTTATTTTGCGTCTTGGGTCTCGGTACAAACTCAGCTTCCTCATCAATCACTGTCAAATCCCAAGTCTCCTTTTCCAAAGCATCATCGTTTGTGGTCGCTGCGAATCGTGTTTCTTCGGCAATTTTGTTTATTTGACTTTGATTGTTGTTTCTTCCTCTTTTCCTTTAGTCTTGTCAAACTCATAATCTTCGAAAGGCTTTTTCAGTGCCATGCATTTCTGTATAAGCATCTGCTAAACAGTCAATTATAGCATCTCTACGATCGCTATTACTTATTCATCTTCGCAACTTGGCTTGAAATCGTCAATCTTGACAAGCCTCTGCCGTCGACCGCCTCAACCTCAAGCCATCGGACGTCCCCAGCAATCCTATCGCTCACGACTAACTCAGGAGAGATGCCCCGTCGTCTTGCAAACCCCTTCTCATCCTCTTCCTCCATGTCGCAACCTGTCAAGCCGGGCGAGAGACGCCCTTCTACCTCAAAAGGCAACCGCATCACCAACTTCTTTTCTTCAAGCCCCAAGTCAAAGGACCAGACTGCTGCCCAACAGGCACTAGCCGCCTCAATGCAGCACCATGCAACTGCCACCGGGTTCTCCCCTTCCCCTGGCCTTCCCACCATCTCACTCTCTACCGCCAGCCCTACCAGCCCCAGCAACGTCGATGCGGCCACCACCACTTTGTTCCAGCCTCAGAGTGTCGAGGAAATCGAGCGTCAAAAACGAGCGGATGCCCAGTTCGGCCCCCTCCTTCACCCCAGTCACCGATACACAAGCCAGTCCCATGGAGAACCCCTGGAACCACCCGTGGAGGATGAGCCACCCTACTACTTCATCCTGACAACCTACATTAGTTATCTCATCCTCATTCTCCTCGGTCATATCCGTGACTTCTTCGGCAAGCGCTTTGGCAACCCCAAGCACTATCGCGCCCTCAAGGCATTCAATGGCTACGCTGCTCTCAATGACGACTTCGACAACTTCTATGTTCGCCGCTTGAAGATGCGACTGGATGACTGCTTCGCCCGTACCACCACTGGTGTCCCAGGCCGCTACATCACTTTGATGGATCGCAAGTCTGACGACTTCAACCGCACATACCAATACACTGGTACACACACCGAGACCCTGAACATGAGCTCCTACAACTACTTGGGCTTCGCTCAATCCGATGGACCCTGCGCCGATGCCGTGGAAGAGTGTGTCAAACGATACGGTATCAGCTTCTCTAGCCCACGAGGTGCTGCTGGCACATCTGATCTGGCTCTCGAGGTTGAGCGCGAAGTTGCTGATTTTGTCGGCAAGCCCGCCGCTATGGTCTTCTCAATGGGATACGTTACCAATGCCAGTTCATTCCCTGCTCTTGTCTCCAAGGGTTGCCTTATCATCTCGGACGAACTCAACCACGCCTCCATCCGTGTTGGTGCCCGTCTTTCCGGTGCCGTCATTCAGTCCTTCAAGCACAACGACATGGCCGATCTTGAACGCGTCGTCCGTGATGCCATCTCTCAAGGCCAGCCTCGTACCCACCGCCCCTGGAAGAAGATTCTGGTTGTTGTTGAAGGTCTCTACTCTATGGAGGGTACCATGTGCGATCTTCCCGGCATCCTCGCTCTGAAGCACAAGTACAAGTTCTACCTCTTTGTCGACGAGGCCCACTCTGTCGGTGCTCTTGGTCCCCGTGGACGCGGCGTTTGTGATTATTTTGGTATCGACACTTCGGAAGTTGATATTCTCATGGGAACATTGACCAAGTCTTTCGGTGCTAATGGTGGCTACATCGCCGCTGAACAGCACATCATTGACAAGCTCAAGTCGACCAACGCTGCCACTCAGTATGGCGAGACTCCTGCCCCTTGTGTCCTCATGCAGATTCTGGCTTCTCTCAAACTCATTACTGGCGAGCTCTGCCCCGGTCAGGGTGAAGAGCGTCTCCAACGTATTGCCTTCAACTCTCGATACCTCCGTCTCGGACTCAAGCGTCTTGGTCTTATTGTCTACGGTCACGATGACTCGCCTATTATTCCCGTCATGCTTTACCACCCTGCCAAGCTTCCCGCTTTCAGTCACGAGATGCTTCGACGCAAGATCTCAGTCGTCGTTGTCGGTTATCCTGCTACGCCTCTCATCAGTTCCCGTGCTCGGTTCTGTGTGTCGGCGGCTCACAACAAGGATGATCTCGATCGTTTGCTGGCAGCTTGTGATGAGGTTGGTGACATTCTTCAGATCAAGTTCTCGACTGGTGTTGCCGGTGGTCTAGACCCTCTCCCCGAAGGCGTGTCCCCTGAGAACGAGAAGGAATGGATGAAGGAGAATGGCGTGGCTATCAAGGCTCCTCGTTGGAAGTTGGAGGATGTTATCAAGCACGGCGTGGAGGATGCCAAGGTTGCATTGCGTTAATCGGTGTTGGCTCAGAATGCTTTTTTGTTTCTGGCGTATGATACCTACCTATTTTAAAACCATCCCATGTATTGGAAGGCAGTAGGGTTAGTTTATGCAAACCAACCCAGTGTCGTTCTGCATGGCTTCTTTCTTATGGTACGATAAGTGCCATTGGCCGCCTTGGCCTTTTACACACAGCCTTTTGGTTTCTTGCACGCTTCGGTACATGCTGAGTAGGGATCGGAGTTGGTGGTCCACGGTGGATAATTTGGAATTCAGACACGAGCAGTGCTCTTGAACCCGGAGTGTAATGGACCTGGGGCGTCAGATATATAGACTATGGATTATTATGACGATGTATATACACAACTGGACAGGTATGATAGAAGCTCTGGTAATGAGGCGGATGTAATCAATACAACACATTCGTTTGTTCTATTCCAACCTTGTATGGATCTTGGTTGATATTTGTGATGTAAGTAAAGTTCAGCTGGGCGATGAAGCTCTCGTAATCTACGATAGGCACGTGGGCATCGTTACAAGTGAGCAATGGTACGATCTCCATCTGGAGCCTCTTCAAAGTTATCATGCCTGCCTACTCTTCCGTTCTTCGAAACTTGGCTTGACCAAAGAAACCCACACTACCTAGTGGTAAAGTACTTGTTTGCCTTGAGGCGAACCAGGATGTTGATGTCATTGCTTCTTTTCCCAGAGTCCTCATGAAATCAGTCTTACGTTGAGTTCCAACGGTCAACGCTCCGATTTGTTCATTGCGACCCAAGTTATCATCTTTTTCAGCTGACGGCCCTAGTCCTTGACAGTTGAAACAGCTCTTCTGATGAGGTTTAGCTCTTGTCGTCCTCGCAGCTGTCTAGCGGTGCTGGTGGAGTTGGAATGAAGAGGAACCTGAAACGCAGACGACCAGGGTTAGTTGGTTTAAGTGTGTTGATAGATACGGTAGTTGCGGGAATGGTGGCTGGGAAGAAAAAGAAAGAGGAATAAGATAGAAGGGGGAGAGAGGGAGTGGGAGTTAATAATAGAATTGGAAAAGGGAGAGAGAGCGTGTGTTGGTGTTGTTGTGTAATTGAAGGGGAGGAGTTGTGGTGATAGATGGGGGGTTTGTTCAGGTGTGGATTACAACAGCTGCATCTTTGCATCTCTGCATCATGTAGAGAAAAAATGTCTTACGGGATTGGTTTCTTTGATGGAAACAAGACATCCACCGCTGTTTCGAAACCGCATTTTATACCTACCTACCTTAGGTGCTATAACATACCGATTATATGGTTGAGATATGTTAGCTGTGACTGAAATGTTTCTACTACAAACAAGAATGTCTCGACGGGTTTGTTTGTTTTGCATTAGTACAGTAATTAACTAGTGTGAGTGTGTGGGCCGTAGAACACATATGTCAGTCAGTCAGCCCAGAATGACCAACATAGAAAGGATGTACCATAGCGCGGCTACGTTTCTATTTATTTTCATACTACTACGTACTTAACGTTAGTATGTATGCATGCTATGTATAGTAGTAGGTAGACGGGAAAATGGGACAGCGCATGCCAAGACCGTGCTTTTACGGTTGTTCGGATGTGCTAGGGTTGATCAATGGGTCTAAGTTTATGAGCTGTATGGTTATGTTGGATACCTACCTTAGTGTACATAGTAGATGGAGAGGAAGTTGTGAGTAAGATGAAGAGAATATGGGCTGATGGGGATGAGTGTGTATATAGTACTAATCCAGAGAGATGTTGACATTTGAGAATGCTAGCCAACGCTAGATAGCTGTGTCTATCATGAGTCTTGGAGCTTGTATGTGAGTACATATCCTCCTTAAATCCTAAGCTTAATGATACCTATCAACGTTTAAACGTCAAAATTTTCTCTAATAAAACACCTCGTTTCTCTTTGTCTCTTCTCCCCCTCTGCCTTTCCCTTATTTTACTGAACCGCCTTCCTTGTTGAGCTTCGTGGTCCTTTTCCCTTTCCCACACACCCCTGGCAGGTTACTGGGCCACTATGCCTAATCCAGTCTCGCTGCCGTCCATTTCGTTTTTCTTACTTCTCAAGGTGAGCGGCTATTAACGAGAGACACACGCACGCCCGACCTCCTACTTTGTCTGTGTCTTGTTTTGTCTTGTCTTCAAGGAGAAAAGCTATGAAGATACGTGGGGCATTTCTTTCCTTTCTGTCCCAACTGTTGTACTGGAGCAGGGAGGGAAACGGAGAAGTGAGTACAAACAGTTTGAATATGTTTTACTTGATTGTCGAAATGCCATGAAGACTACAAAGGCTGGATTCTGTATGAAAGAACGGGGAGAGGACTCTGTTTAATGACTATAAACGAAAGCTGTGATCCTGATATTTCCCGCCAAGGACTCACCTGAGGAATGTAGATGAAGCGGAACTAGCTTTCCTCCTCTCCCCTCCTCTCTCCTTCCCTTCTCTAGTGTTGTTGTGTTGGTTGACATCGGCCAGATGGTCGCCATGGGTTTGTCCTTAGGGGGGCCGTAACCTTAGGTTGGGTTTACCTGTACTATCCATCCATGACATCGAGGTAAAATAACAACAGAGGGGCTCGTTCCCAAGATCCCTGCTGGACGATACTCCAGGCATCGCAAAGATGTCTTCGGTCTGGCAGGATAGCTGATCTCAATGAGTACTTCTTTCTGGGGTTGTATCATATAGGTAAAGTGGTAATTTATCATATTTACCACCTAAAGTATCGTCACTTGTAATGTAATGGATATGGACATGTGCCTATGAGGTGAGGGTCTCAATGACAGGACACCACGGGCCCAGTGGGGGGTTCCGTTTTTGTCTGTTCGCCTAGCCAATCAGCAGTCCCCACTCACGGTGAGACCCAGGTACCCTCCCTAGTACGGGCGTTGTACCGCCCAAAAAAAAAATAAGCAGAAAGACTTGCACCAGCGTGTTTTTCCCATCTTTTGGGG